>OZ005652.1:204703228-204828228 GCA_963930645.1 Salticus scenicus
TTTCAAATATATTATTTTACGTTTAGAGTGTTGGTTTTAGAATTCGTTTTTAACAGTATAATGATATATTATTTCAAATTTTATATATTTTATGCTTTTGGAGATTTATTATTTTCTGATTATAATGAATATAAATGTTTGGCATTGACTTGCATGAGTTTATAATTTCATTTTAGGCATAAACAAAAATTTATGTTTTGCTATGGTATAAACAGCATATTAATATAAAAATATGCTGATGTAATTTTATGAAAAGGTAAACATTGTTTGTATGATAAAACAAAACGTGTATTTTACGTGATTCCCCTTCGTTCTTTATGACTACAATACATACCACCTTATACTTACAAAAACACATTATTGCTGTACTTGGATCATAAGTTATGTTTTTTAAAGAAAATCTACTGTTTATTTCTTGTTTTTTACTTTTTAGAAGGCAGCAAGCATGTCGTTCCTAAAATATTGTAATTTTATGTGAATTTTTATGATTCAGTTGTTAAAAGACAAACACACTACAAAAAATTCTCCCTTGTTGGTGCATGAAAAACTAATGTGCATTTTTTTTTTTTTTTTTTTTTTTTTTAAGCATTGAAAAGTTTTTATAGGTTTAATAAAGTATGATAAAAGTGTCAAACATAAATCGTTTATTATTTTTATTTTTAGATCTTTTAGGAAATAATTAATTTTATAACTATTATTTGGTTAAATAAGCTGTTATCCATGTAGCTTAATATAGTAGACATAGTGGTAAAATAATATAATTTCTTAAAAACAATACTTTTCATTTCTATGAAAATTTGTCCTGGATATTTTAAAAGAATGTTATATTAAATATAGGTAGAAAAAAAAATTATTAACGATAAAAGGCCCTTGAGAAGATATTATTTCAATACCGAATATCTATTCTCGATTATTTAGCTCGAGACATGAAAATAAATTTCATTAACTGCTGAAACATGTTTTCACTACAATATACAGTCGGTAACAAAAGTATCCGAACACTAGCAAAAATTCCTATATAAAAATAGTAGAGTTAATACTGTTTTGTTAAATAAATCCTTGTCGAAATAAATCCTTGTTAAATAAATCCTTGTCAACTCAAGTTCTTACTTGATTCGACAAGGACTTATTTAACAAAACAGTATTAACTCTACTATTTTTATATAGGAATTTTTCCTAGTGTTCGGATACTTTTGTTACCGACTGTACATATTTCTTGCACTGAATTTTATAAAAATATATTGGATTCTCTTAATATCAGTTAAAACATCAATTTATTTTGACTTTTCTTGATTACGTATTTAAAAAATTCGTAGTAGTTGTAGTTATATTGAAGATTTTAGTAACAGGGTTTTAAAGATTTTTTTCCTTTTAACCATTTTTGTTTTATAGTATAATTACAGTCGTCAGCAAAAGTATCCGAGCACTAGAAAAAATTCCTATATAAACTAGTATGTTGTGGCCACCACAAGACTTTCTTCTATATTTACCTATACATATTCAATCAGTAACAATATTTAAAAAAAAAAAAAAAAAAAGTACGATTTTTTTTTTCTAAGTTTTTTTTTTTTTCGTTAAAAGTGAAAAAAATCGATAACTTTGTTTTAAATTATCACAGATTTATAGTTCAACCATTCGTTTTAAAGGTATTGACGAGACCTTTCGAAAGATACCCATCTTGAAAATTTATCCCCCCCGGGGGGGTACTTCCACCCCAGGGGGGGAAGCGATGCCCCCCCATGCAGAAAATTTTTTTCCTAGTTACATACTACTATTATCAATAATTCATATTAATTTTACAATCACAAGTTTAAAACAACTCTAATTATGCACATTTATACGAATTTTTGTCCTATTCTGCCATGTTAAAAATTTAGATAAAATGCTATCACAGCGCCACCTGTTGAGCTATTGATCCCCAAACATAATCAGCACCAGTTTATGTCCGGGACCAACTAAATACCAAGTTTGGTTAAATTTCGTTAAAAAAAAAAAATAAAAAAAAAAAAAAAAAATTGCGATATTCTTCAAAGTTTTTTTTTTGTTAAAAGTAAAAAAAATCGATAACTTTGGTTTCAATTATCACAGATTTATCGTTCAACCATTCGTTTTAAAGGTATTGACGAGATCTTTCGAAAGATACCCATCTTGAAATTTTGCCCCCCCGGGTGGGAACTTCCCCCCCCGGTGGGGGGGCAACCGATGCCCCCACATGCACAAAAATTTTTTCCTAGTTAACTACTACTATTATCAACCTGATCTTTCGAAAGATACCCAATGTGAAAATTTACCCCCCCCTGGGGAGTATTTTTCCCCTAGGGGGGGGGGAAGCGATGCCCCCCCATGCAGAAATTTTTTTTCGTAGTTACATACTACTATTATCAATAATTCATATTAATTTTACAATCACAAGTTTAAAACAACTCTAATTATGCACATTTATACGAATTTTTGTCCTATGCTGCCATGTTAAAAATTTAGATAAAATGCTATCACAGCGCCACCTGTTGAGCTATTGATCCCCAAACATAATCAGCACCAGTTTATGTCGGGGACCAACTAAATACCAAGTTTGGTTAAATTTCGTTAAAAAAAAAAAAAAAACTAGTATGTTGTGGCCACCACAAGACTTTCTTCTATATTTACCTATACATATTCAATCAGTAACAATATAAAAAAAAAAAAAAAAAAAAAAAAAAGTACGATTTTTTTTTTCTTTTTTTTTTTTTTTTTTTTTTTTTTGTTAAAAGTGAAAAAAATCGATAACTTTGTTTTAAATTATCACAGATTTATAGTTCAACCATTCGTTTTAAAGGTATTGACGAGACCTTTCGAAAGATACCCATCTTGAAAATTTATCCCCCCCGGGGGGGTACTTCCCCCCCAGGGGGGGAAGCGATGCCCCCCCATGCAGAATTTTTTTTTCCTAGTTACATACTACTATTATCAATAATTCATATTAATTTTACAATCACAAGTTTAAAACAACTCTAATTATGCACATTTATACGAATTTTTGCCCTATGCTGCCATGTTAAAAATTTAGATAAAATGCTATCACAGCGCCACCTGTTGAGCTATTGATCCCCAAACATAATCAGCACCAGTTTATGTCGGGGACCAACTAAATACCAAGTTTGGTTAAATTTCGTAAAAAAAAAAAAAAAATTGCGATATTTTTCTAAGTTTTTTTTTGTTAAAAGTAAAAAAAATCGATAACTTTGGTTTAAATTATCACAGATTTGTCGTTCAACCATTCGTTTTAAAGGTATTGACGAGATCTTTCGAAAGATACCCATCTTGAAATTTTGCCCCCCCGGGTGGGAACTTCCCCCCCCGGTGGGGGGGCAACCGATGCCCCCACATGCACAAAAATTTTTTCCTAGTTAACTACTACTATTATCAACCTGATCTTTCGAAAGATACCCAATGTGAAAATTTACCCCCCCTGGGGGGGTATTTTTCCCCTAGGGGGGGGAAGCGATGCCCCCCCATGCAGAAAATTTTTTTCCTAGTTACATACTACTATTATCAATAATTCATATTAATTTTACAATCACAAGTTTAAAACAACTCTAATTATGCACATTTATACGAATTTTTGTCCTATGCTGCCATGTTAAAAATTTAGATAAAATGCTATCACAGCGCCACCTGTTGAGCTATTGATCCCCAAACATAATCAGCACCAGTTTATGTCGGGGACCAACTAAATACCAAGTTTGGTTAAATTTCGTTAAAAAAAAAAAAAAAAAAAAAATGCGATATTTTTCTAAGTTTTTTTTTTGTTAAAAGTAAAAAAAATCGATAACTTTGGTTTAAATTATCACAGATTTATCGTTCAACCATTCGTTTTAAAGGTATTGACGAGATCTTTCGAAAGATACCCATCTTGAAATTTTGCCCCCCCGGGTGGGAACTTCCCCCCCCCGGTGGGGGGGCAACCGATGCCCCCACATGCACAAAAATTTTTTCCAAGTTAACTATTACTATTATCAACGAGACCTTTCGAAAGATACCCATCTTGAAAATTTACTTCCCCGGGGGGGGATTTTCCCCCCCAGGGGGGGAACCGATGCCCCCCCATGCACAAAATTTTTTTCCTAGCTAACTACTACTATTATCAATAATTCCTATTAATTTTACAATCACAAGTGTAAAATAACTCTCTTTATGCCCATTTATACGGAATTTTGTCCTATGCTGCCATGTTAAAAATTTGCATAAAATGCGATCACAACGCCACCTATTGAGCGATTGATCCCAAAATCTAATCAGCACCAGTTTATGTCAGGGTGCAACTAAATACCAAGTTTGGTTAAGTTTCATTCATTGGTTCGTGAGATACAGCGTCCACAAAAAAATGATACAGACAGACAGACAGACAGACAGACAGACAGACAGACAGACAGACAGACAGACAGACAGACAGACATTTTTTAAAAACTATTAATTCGTGTTCTCCATATCCCAAAACATGTAAATCCATCAAAAAGTGGACTTCGAAAATTTTCGCGAATCCAATACTTTCTCTATATTACATATAGAAGAAAGTAAAAAATTGCGATATTTTTCTAAGTTTTTTTTTGTTAAAAGTAAAAAAAATCGATAACTTTGGTTTAAATTATCACAGATTTATCGTTCAACCATTCGTTTTAAAGGTATTGACGAGATCTTTCGAAAGATACCCATCTTGAAATTTTGCCCCCCCGGGTGGGAACTTCCCCCCCCGGTGGGGGGGCAACCGATGCCCCCACATGCACAAAATTTTTTCCAAGTTAACTATTACTATTATCAACGAGACCTTTCGAAAGATACCCATCTTGAAAATTTACTTCCCCGGGGGGGGATTTTCCCCCCCAGGGGGGGAACCGATGCCCCCCCATGCACAAAATTTTTTTCCTAGCTAACTACTACTATTATCAATAATTCATATTAATTTTACAATCACAAGTGTAAAATAACTCTCTTTATGCCCATTTATACGGAATTTTGTCCTATGCTGCCATGTTAAAAATTTGCATAAAATGCGATCACAACGCCACCTATTGAGCGAGTGATCCCAAAATCTAATCAGCACCAGTTTATGTCAGGGTGCAACTAAATACCAAGTTTGGTTAAATTTCATTCATTGGTTCGTGAGATACAGCGTCCACAAAAAAATGATACAGACAGACAGACAGACTGACAGACAGACAGACATTTTCTAAAAACTATTAATTCGTGTTCTCCATATCCCAAAACATGTAAATCCATCAAAAAGTGGACTTCGAAAATTTTCGCGAATCCAATACTTTCTCTATATTACATATAGAAGAAAGTAAAAAGTACACTTAATACAGTGGGCGCATTTGAAAGTATTTCCCGGTCACTTCCCGAGTTGGGAAATGACGTCACGCGGGAAGTTCGGGAAATTAGAACAACCATATAGGAGCCATGTTTGTTTATATATTTGTTTCCCGGTAAGATGAGATGTGTACGGAAGTAGTTACATCTCGGTCATTTTTCGTAAGGCTCCTATATGGTAGTTCTAATTTCCCGAACTTCCCGCGTGACGTCATTTCCCAATTCGGGAAGTGACCGGGAAATACTTTCGAATGCGCCCAGTTTTGTTAAATAAATCCTTCACGAATCCTGTCCTTAGTCAGTCTAAGAACACGATTCGACAAGGATTTATTTAAAAAAATAGTATTAACCCGTCAACGCCCGAATTAATTTTGCAAAATATTGTTAGCTGATAATTTCAATTCTAAATTAATATAGACAACTGACAGTAAAATATATTAACTTAAACAATTCTTCTGACAGTTTTAAATTTAAAGACTATCCTCATTTATCGACGTTTAGTGTTCTAGCGAGAATACTTCGAGATCAAAATTCGTCAAAAATAGATTGTTTTTTCGTTATAATGTAGCAAATCATTACTCACAATCCGTCCAAAATCTATCCAAAATGAAGAATTCGTCACTAAATGTAAGTTTGTAACTGAAAAATTTTATTTGTTCGAAAATTTTCTTTTTTCCTCCCCCATCCATGTTTTACACAGTCTATACAGGTTTATGACTCGTAATTTTTTACTTCCATTACCCGACAACCATAGGTAATGAAAGTATTGTATTCGGCCCAAAAATTCGATATCGAGTTTTTACCTGATTTACATGCTTTAAGGTCTCCTGAGTCTAAAAAATAGTTTTTGGTGATTGGTTAGTATGTTTCTATATGTGTGTGTGCGTTTGAGTGTGTGTGTTTGGAAACTTCTGACTATCATATCTCCGAAACCAATAAAGATAGAACAACGTAGCTTCAAAATTAAGATAGGTCTGACGTACAGATGATTTTTCCACCTTTTGGTAAAAATTGGAAAACCAGAAGGGGGACACCAGGAACCGGAAGTGGGGCCATAAGTCCGTATCTTGAAAATGGCTCTAACGATTTTCTTGAAAATTGCTATATAGACACTCTAGTAGATATTTTCTCGTATGAATTATATCGTTAGTTCAGGAAAATTAATAGGCGTCCTGTATAAGTAGCTCAATTTCAGGTCTCGCACGTGAGTTCCTTTAAAAGAGGCTATAGGGTTTTTTTTTTTTTTTTTTTTTTTTTTTTTTTTTTTCAAACTTGTCACATTAACCCCTTTTAAATATCCAGTCAACAACTGAGTATACCAACTTTTGGTAAAAGTCGGTATCTCAAAAATGGGTCGAACGATTTTCTGGAACATTGTTAGATAAACCCATTTTAGATATCCATTCTCATGTATTACATGGTTGTAACAGGGAAATTAGCAGTCATCTTCATTAAGTAGGTCAGTGTTAGATCTCGGAAATTAATAATAAGTACAAAACTTTGAATAAACACCATAAAATGCATTAAACACGCGACAATTTTTTCGGGTGTAAAAAACACACGAGTTTATTGTATTTTAAGGTGTTTATTCAAAGTTTTGTGCTTGTTACTTTAAAACGCCAGTTCTGTGGTGCGTTCTTATTATTTTAGGAAATTAATGTTTCTTAATGTTTCAAAAAATGGCTCAACCGATTTTTTTACTTACTTTTTTAACTTGCTATGTAAACTTTGTTTTATATGTCTTTACACGTGTATCATCTTTCGCTTAGCGGAAAATTTTTAGATGTCTTCTTTGTTAGCTCAATTTTATATTTTCTGATCACATTATTTCCCAAAAATACATAAATACGTGTAATAGCGGGTAATGAAAGTCGGGTGGTTGTTTCCTACCAGATTTATTTATTTATTTCTACTATTTCATGAAATTCGTTGGAATTCAAAATATGTTTCATAACAAAAAAAAAAAAAAAAAAAAAAAGATGTGGTTTTGTGATATTTTGAATTTTGTTAAAAATATTATTATGAAATGTGACAAAATATTATGAGTATAACATAAACATACTTTATGAAAACAAATATACAGATAAAATTAAAATAGTTAATTATAATGGTCTCATTTTCTAGTTCGAAATATAATGGAATCAATTTCAATTAAATATGTCATTCTGAATAAACGTAAAAAAAATAGCTTTAAAAAACTGTTTTAATTTCACCAATATAAATTTTTGTTAGAAATTGAAGTAGAGGCAGACGTAGCAGCACTTAAATAGGGAATTTATGAAATGAAAATATGATAAGGTGTTTGTATAAAAGTTTTCTTTCAGTCATAAAATAACTAATTAATATATAATTTTTCGAAATAGATCTATTTTCATTTCTCTCACGAATTTCAATTTATATACACCATTTTTTAAACGCATGCATATCACTGAGATACTCTAATTCCTTTTCTAGCTCTTTCTATTTATTTTTAATATTCTTTTAATATTTGTTAAATATATATATATATATTTTAAGTGTTAAAAGTACTTTTCATAATCACGAAGACTTACAAATTAAAATTAATTAAGCGACCAGTACATTAGAAAGCTTTTCTAAAAATCCTCAAAACCTCTCTAATTCCCTAGCTAAAACGTAACAACTCGAACTCTTAAATTTTATTTCTTTTGTACTTAACTTTCTTCCTAACTGCTTACTCTCTGCATTATTTTGTCATTTTCTAGATTTTTATCAGGTTTAAATCTCTCAAAAATGACAAAACCATCACTAACCCCAAAGCTGTATCCCAGAGGATCTCATTAGCTTGACAGATTTCTTTTTTGTATTTACTTACAGATTGTCTGCAGATTTCCCATCTCGTTTCATGCGCTTGTCTTTCAAGAATAAGAATCACAAAGTGTTTGAGTGGTTTGAAGTATTTTACATATTCAGAAAAATTACATAGAAGTTTCGGTACTATTTGTTGCTTAAAATGGAAAACGTAAAAATCCCGAAAAGAAGAAGAAGAAGAAAAAAAAAAAGGCTTTATTTTTTACGTTTTTTTTCTTTGGTCTCATTTTCTTTGGTCATTTTTGATTACAATATTTTATACAAATTTGTTTCAGGTATTTAAAATTCTTAGTGAAAAACCTGATGCTAGTGTAAAAGAAGTATAAAAAATGTCGACACATTTATGTAACTATTTATAAATATAATGATATATTATATGTACAATGCGCGGAAAAAAAAAAAAAAGAGTGTTAAAAAACAGTTACTCTTCTCAAGTTATTATAAATAATGTGATGGTTGAAAAAAAAAAAAAAAAAAAAAAGCCTTATGTGGAAGTTACAACATCATGAGTTTCATTTTTGAAACCTAATTATTGATTATGTGACAGAGAAGAATGTCTTAATTGGCAGCTATAGATAGCGCACGTATAGATATCAGCTGTATTTCTGTTTTGATAGTAACAATAAGGTCAGCGAGTTCACTTGATTTAATCGAATAAACTTTGTGTATCACAAAACCCCACTGGATTAAAAAAGACGGATACAGGTACAGCGAGTAAGGAGATCAACTAATGCTTACGCTGTAAACCTTACAGTAATAAAGCACAGTAACCAAACCAAAGAAAAAAATTATATTGTGATTATCTTTTTCTTAGACTCGAAGTTTGTTGTTTTAACTACAAAGAACAGAGAAACATAAGCTTTTGTTTTCGAATAATATTTTTTACACTCCGTATTAACAGAGAGAGAGCCGGACTTAATCTATTAATGTGTTTAAAAAAACAGCCTTTTTACTGAATTATTGTATCTCATACACCTTACTTTCCTCTGTAGAAGAAAAATAACAAGGTGATTATATTATATTTCTCCACAACAAACTTTTTTTTTTACTTTTACGTATTTTTTATTTTCTAATTCCCCGTATTATTTGAAGTTTTCTTTTATAAGAAATTCCAGCAATTACCATAAAGTTTTGAAAAAAAAAAAAAAATCCATTCTTTCATGTAAATCGCCATTTAGACCTTTTTCTCGTTTTCATTGCATTCAGATAAACACGCCCAAATATCTTTAATTATAATTTTTATTTCCCTGTTCTACCTGCTAAATAATTTTGCACATAGGCATACGCTGAACAATCAGGAAGTAAACACTGTGCTACATCTGTATATATATATATATATACGAACATTAAATTAGATTTTGAAAAAGTTTTATAGTCCTTTTACAAATGTTTCAAGATTTTTGAATAGTTTTTTTGATTAAATTGACTTTTACTAAGACACGATATAAGACTCTATAAATAATAAGATAAAAGTGCTTTTGTTTGATTAAACATATTTTACTATTTTGTCAACCAAATGTAAATTTCGACACATTTTTCCAGCTTATCAATTTATATTGATAAATTTGGGATATAGAAATTATTGTGTTAAGATATTAAAACCTCTTTTTTTTTTTTTCTTTCAAAGTAATCAAATTAGGTGGTTTAAGGTATAAATAAACTTCTAGCAACATTTTAAAATCTTAAAATATTTCTAATGATGCAAATAGCATTTAAACATTATTCCAAATTAATTGCATTTCATAATAATTTATTAAAATTCTATTCCAAAAGAATATAAAAATCCTTACAAAAGGCTTAAACAACTACTTTTTCATACTAAAATAAACTATAATATCAATATTAAAATAATAATAATAATATCACATGAATAAATTAATTTAATAATTAAAAATTCTTTAAATAGATTTATGAAACATCGATTTACTTTATTTCATAATTATTAAATATTAACAACAGCTTTAGTTTTAAAATTAAAAATGGTAATGTTTATTAATATGCGACATGTATAAAAATAAAATAAAGTATCTATTCTCTAGATTTCTTCTATCATAAATAAATCTTTTCACACGCTGAAACTGGTTTTTTTGTTGATATGTTTATTACAATACATTGAATATTTATGTGAATAAAATTAATATTCATTAAACACATTTTATGAAATATTAACAGATTTCTGAATTTTAATAAAGTTAGTAATTTGAAAATTTTGGTATCTTTATAGAATACTTATTATACATATGATTAAAAAAACCGTGATTAATAAATATTAAAAATGTTCAATAAAACTTTATCACCAATTAAACACTTTTATTTTATGCTTCTATTTTAAAATGAGTTTCCTACTATAATAAATGATGAAAAAATTATTTGAAAAAAAATTAGTTTAAAATTAAATAAAGGTTGCATTTTATTATTATGCATCGCATCTAATTGAAAAATTGAGTACTCATTTAATTTATTTCTTGACAAAGTATTTAATTATAATTTTTAAACATGTAAATTTTATGTATGTTTTTTATCTTAAAACATTCAATATATATAGTAGGAAATTAGATTTTTATATAAAAAAAATAAATTTATTTTAATTTTTTTAAAAATCTTTTACTAAATATCTTCATTATTCATTATATATGTATCAACGTAATTGATATGTAAATTAATTGATGTAATTTTACTTTCTTTTATATTTATAAGAAAACAGTGTTGGATTTGTAAATTTTTCGACTAAAAGCTTTTGATAATTTTATATGTTTTAAAAAGACCTAAATACATTTAACCATTTTTGGATTAATCTCTTTCTGGGTGTTTGTGAGTCTGTGTGTTTGTCTGTGAATCTCTGTGTCTGTGTGCCTATAATGTACGTGACAAAAATTTTATGGCAGCTCCATGCAAGAATAATGCTTAAAATATCATGAACCTTAAAATTTAGTTGCACCACACTTATAAATTGATAACTACAAATTGATACTAACTAAAAATGGATCAACATTTGGTGCGTATAACTTATAGGTAGCACAATTACTTTACAGTTTTCTGTCTTAATGGGAAGTCTATATCTCAGATTCTATAGTGTATAAGTGTACCAAACTTGATATGTGAGTTTGTATGAAAATCTAAATTGATTAAATTTGGGTACACATTTCGGTGTTATGAATCGGTTAATGGGTGGCGCTTCTATTCTGTAAATTTCCCCAATTACCGGAAGGCAAACATCTCAGCTTTTATAGTGTAGTAATGCCCAATACTTGATATGTAAGATAGTTATTACGACAAACTCCGCTGACTTTATTGGAGTGCATATATGTATATCAATATGTGACGCTGCTACGGTGCATTTTGTCCATCATCAGACATCAGACATCATATATTATATAGCTATTAGGACATCTATATTGGTTCAAGTTGGATGAAATTTGCCCAATAGGCGTCATAGTCTTTTCCATGTTTCACGTAATATTTGGACCAATTACTGTATTAGAATGATATAGAAGAAAGTTTTTTTATGACCCTAATATATTATTTTAAGAATTGCATATTGTTCTATAGTGTACAAGTGCGTTAAACTTGATATGCAAGATGGCTATAGCAAAAAAGCACGCTGATTTAGTTTGGCTGCATATCGGAGAATAGTTGATGCCACTTCGCTGCAAATTTGTCCTATTAAGGAAGACTGTATTTCAATTTCTACTGCTTATAACATATTATACTATTATTATTGTGAATATTATTTATCTTGAAATCAGACATAGTATATAATAATAATAATAATAATAATAATAATAATAACTTGTTTATTGAACTTGGTTGAAAATAGGTAGCGCTGTTGGGCGATTCTTTTTAAGTTTAGCGTAGTTTTCCGAAAAATTATTATATTGTTATGACATAAAAGAAAATTCTGTGATGACCACAACATAGTATTTTGAAAACTGTTTACAATTATTTTCTTCTGATGTAGATACCTGTAATTCATTTAATCTCCAATATACATTTAAATGTACTGCATTACTTCAATCCATTAAAAATTTAAAAGCTGCCGCCTTCTAACCAAAATCTAATTTTAACTTAAATATAAAAGAATGAAAAAATGATTTGACATCCTTCGTAAAATCCACTCCTATATACATAAATATGTTTTAATGATTTTTTTGTTTTGTCTTTTTTCTGGGGGGTGGGGGGGGGGGGTGGGTGGGTGGGGGGGCTAAGTATTTTTAAAATATCAAGTGGTTCGATGAGTTGTATAATTATAGAATATCATTATTCAATTAATTTGTAATGACAGTACATTAGGATGGGAACAGGGTTCGAAATTAGCAGTCGTTTGGCGTATTTTGCAACTAGAATTTTAAGCATGGCGACCATAAAATCACTGTCAGGCGTCGCTTTTGATTTCTGGCCAGATTTTAAAGAATCAACTTTTTCATAATAATTTTTTTCTTTGTGATTTACAAAATGCTCGTTTTTATCATCTTAAAAAAAAAAAAAAAAAAAAAAAATCTTACATTTCAGTTTAAATACATATACATAAGCTTACATGAAAAAAAAAAAAAAAAAACACACACACACACACACAGCCAGTACAAAAATATATAAATGCTGTTTGGAGGAAATTTTTCTGAATTCATAAATAATTTTAAATATATTATTATTATTATTATTATTATTATTATTATTTACATATTGCTGTCACTTAGTTTGTATATAATCAGAAATTTCCCATCATGATAATTTCTGAAATACTGAAATAATTTGAACCAAATTTTTGCTTATTGCTTATTAAACCTGAAAGTATAAATAAATAATTTATAAATATTTTAAAATAATATTTTATGGTAGTTCTAATTTTGCTTGAAGATGTAATACATGGTATTTGACTTATTTTAAAAATCTGCTGGACAGCATATAGTTAAAAACTTTCTCCTACTGCTTATTCTTTTATAAGTAAGTTTTTAGTTTTTAATTAATTTTTTTAAGTATAAATGTATTCATATTTTAACTTTCGTGCTTGTATTTATTATTTAAATAAATAATATAAAAAAATAATAAGCTTTATCCTGTTATGATCCCAATAAACATTAAAATAATAATAATAATAATAATAATAAATAAATAAATAAAATATGCCTGAGTAGACGATTTTGGCAAGTAAAAATAATAGTTAGGTGTCATTGACACCTGACTTTCACATACCAATTTCTAACCCTGGATGGGAAGTGGGATGAACATTGTTATTATTACATATGTTAATAATGAAAAATCTGCAATTACATTAACGATACAATTTTAGTTATAAAAAATTTAATCATCATTGCATTATCGTGATTGAGACGTAATACAGAATTTTAAACGTGTCGCAAAATTTTCGGCTATGGGCGGCAACTCACTTACTGATATTTTATCCCATTCCTTGCATAAGGATTTCTATAGGGATGTCAAAATTTTATGAGGTTTAGCACACACCCTTGTCTCCAAGCTGGACTAAACAGAATAATCCATTGGTTCAAATCTGGGGAATACGGTGGCCATTCTTGAGCTCCAATGAAGTCAGAAAAATTTGTCTTGCACCAATCTTGAGTGCCTTTAGCTCTGTGTGTAGGTGCGGAATCCTGTTGGAAGGTCCATCTTCTAATTCCAAAGAGCTTTTGCGGCCAAAGTAAGACAACATCTTCCAAAATGAGTTTGCGATATGTTTTTTGATTAATCTTTATCCCTTGATAAACAAAAACAAGTGGTGTTGTCCCACTAGCACATATTCCACCCCAAACCATTACAGATTGGGGTCGTTGACACCGTTCAACAATGCAAGAAGGTCCAGGTTCTGCTGCTGACCAAACTCTATCATTATGGCAATTGTGAGCTTGTTCAACTGAGAACATTTTCTCATCTGTGAAGACAAATGTTTGCCATCGATCACCTGCGGCCCGCTTTAACAATTCTTTACACCTTTGAAATCTTCTGCGTTTGTTCTCCGCTGTTAGCTTTTGAACCTCTTTCATTTTGTAAGGGCGAAGACCAAGCTCTACTCTTGCCATCAAACGTGCGGTTTCTCTGTTGATCTTCATCTCTCTAGCAACCTTTCTCTTTGAAATCTTAGGATTTCGTTGAACTCGGTTTTTGATAACTTTCCGGTTTCTGGATGTGTTAAATGTGCGCTTTCTTCCTCTTCCTGGCCATTCCCCATCATGTCCGAGTTCTTTAAACCTTTTGATTGTGTATGAAACCGTCTGCTTAGACACTTTCAATAGCTGAACAATTTCACATTGTTTCTTTCCTTGCTTATGTAATTCAAATATGGCAGATCGTTTGTTAACCATAATGGTTATCACAACTAACTTACTTACACCTGTTTAGTCGCTTTCTAGGATCAATACTTAATTTATAACTTTAATGGTAGTTACAGATATTTCGTTTGAAACTTCGTCCAAGTTATTTATTGTCACCCTGTAAAAAAATTCTAAAGATTTCACACAGAATGTTAAATCCTGCTGTATAACCGAATAAAAGTAGCTCTTGAAGAAAAATGTATCAACATTAAAAAGAGCACAAATTAGAAAAATTCAAACAGCCATTCCTGAACTTCTAAAGTTCCATCGTTAGTTCTTGTAAAATCAAAAAAATCTTAAAACACAGAAAAATGAAAGAACTAGAAAAAGAAAATTAACCCATTCTCTCCCCCCCCCCCCCCCCCCCCCTTGGAGTAAATACAGTGGGCAGCAAAATTATTAAAGCACACGTCCATATTTTTATTTATTTATTTATTTTTATTTTTTTTTTAAAGCTTGATCTCTAATTTTTACAATCAACATACTTTTTTATATACAGTATAAGCCCAAGATCATGACATAAGTATAAGATCCAAGATAAGACCAAGATCATGGGCCAGGAAGAGTAAGTTGTGGAATGTGCTTTCAATATATGTGTAAAATTTCTTGTGAGGTGGTTGAAAAGAGAACCAATGAAAAAAAAAAAAAATGTTTGCTAACTTTTGAATTTCTCTAATTTGTGTTCTTTTTAATGTTGCTTCATTTTTCTTTATATTACCCCAGCACAAAGTATTTCCTCTTATCTTTAATTATTTAATTAAAAGTAACTTATTTATTCTTAAAACCTATTAAGTGTATAGAAAAAAACACTTTTCTACAATAACAATTTCTGCTATTTTAATTTTAGATGATTAAGATTAAAAAATAAATAAATAAATAAAATTTTCCTTTTTTTTTCTATAGCTTATAAAAAAAAAAAAAAAAAAAAATAGAATTTATACCAGTTTAAAAGACACTACATTCTGCAGCAAAATTATTCGAGCGCTAGTAATAATTCCTATATAAAAAAAAGTACACTTAATACTACTTTGTTAAGTAAATACTTATCGAGTCATGTGCTTAGTCAGTCTAAGAACATGATTCGACAAGGACTTATTTAACAAAACAGTATTAAGTGAACCCTTTTTATATAGGAATTATGGAATTATTGCTAGCGCTCGAATAATTTTGCTGTCAATAGTACATTTCCTAAACATTATATCAAACTCCATTAATGAACATGCCATCCAAATTTTATGTTCGTATGTTCATTTATTTGCAAATTTTACGCAAAAGAAGAAAACAAGAAAACAGGTTGTTCATTTATATTTTTTCTTAATAGTATTAATGAAATTGCAATTCATAAACTATAATGAAAATATGCTCATAATGTGTTACTGGTTAATTGGCATAATTTACATTCACAGATAATCAAATTAACTTCTTAAAGGCCCATTTATGAATGTTTGTAATTTAGTTAAACTATAACTTAGTCATACTTACGAAATCAAGTAATTTATATTAATTTGCTATCTATAATGAATAGATTTAATTACAATTGTTAAAAGTTGGTATTGATTGATTTGCAATCGCATTGCACACAAAATGAATTCTAAAATAGAGAAATGTTATTATTATACTTATGTAATCTATTAGAGATTAATTTTCAATTGGATTACATTCTGTAAGATTCTATGGTAAAATTTACCTGTATTATATTTTAAAATTTAATTATAATTGAATTTAATTATATTTTGAAAAATAAAAAATTACTGGCACGTTTTAAAAAGTTATAAGTTTATAAGATATTTAATTGAATACTTCTAAAATAATTATATTCGTAACTTAACGATAATCTGCAATTTTTTCACTTTGTTAATTAATTATTGCTCATTTCTGAATTTTTGTAGCATAAAAAAAATTTATTTCATAAACAGTCTTAGTTAGAAAAGTATTTCCTCCACTCTGCATAAGACTTTTCTTTTAATTCTTTAAAATTTGTTTTATATTCATAATCATGTTCAAATAAATCTGTTAAGACTCATGGGTGATGAAATTTAAAATTCAGAAATGTAATTCAATGCATTTGGAAATAAAATTGTATTTTAATTCATAAAAAAAAAAAAATAAATAAATAAATAACCGAAAAGTAATTTAAATAGTAGAAATTGAATGATCATTCTGGCAAGATTTTATTCAGAAAATACTTTTATAAAGAATATATTTTGAAAGTTTGAAATATAAATAGTATTAAATAAACTAAATGCATATTTAAGCTGGTTAACTACCTATAAACCTGAAAAAAGATAAAATAATGAAACATTTAACTAAAATATTATCGTTTAAATTGAAAAGGAAAACGATTTGTCAAAATTTTCATATTAAATATTATTATGGATGATTGTAAATCATAATTATCTTTAATATTTACTTCTGTTTACTTTCACGTTTAAAAAAAATCTATAATGCTTCCAAATCCAGTACAATTAGTCTTTTTCTTATTTCTTTTTTCAAAATGCAACTAATCAGGTATTTAGCAACATATTAAATAGCCCACGAAGGAAATTGACAAATAATAAATAAATAAATGGATACAAATAAATGAATATCTGTAAACGAACAATAATTAAAGGTAATGATAGTGGCATGAATAAAACAGGAGTAATTAGAAAAAAAAATTAAAGTAATTCATGTCTGTAAATAATAAAACAGATCAGGAAAAATGTATCTATGGAGAAATGGATGGAAACAAAAAAATACATATACGCATTACAAAAAATATAAAGAAAATACAGAAAAGAAGAAATACATACTTAAAAAAAAAGGGGGGGGGGGAGGACTGGAAAAAAAGATTGTAGAGTAAAATTAATATTGAAAATAAAAATTACGGTAATAAAAAATATCCACAGCAAAATATTCAAAGATCTTCCATAGTAGAAATAATGAAAAAATGCACAAAAAGAAAATGGTTGAACTGTTATGGTTTATCCTTAAAGAAATAAACGATTTTTTACATAAAACTTATCTTTAGTAAAAACGTTCATCTCTAATATTTATAAATGTTTCCCAACCACATATATATATATATATATATATAATACGCTTAACTTTTTACTGTTTATAGCTTTCGTAACTGCTTGAATGCCAAATTATATATAAAAACTTATAAAAAATTGCCTAATGCATGGCGCGTTTTAATATTTCTTGAAGAGACTTAAAAAGAAAACCAAATTTTAGTGAAATAAGTGCAAATATTTTATTTAAAAATGCAATACATATGCCTGAAATTCATTTATTCATTCAAACTGAAGAAATGCGTTAAACAATCGCCTTTAGCGATAACAAACATGCGGAAGTAAAAGCGTTAGATTTAATGATCTATTTGCATTTTAAGTAAGTCCATACATTTTAAGGATGTTGTCACCCTGTCATAGAAGTTATAAAGAGAAAAGAATGACCGCGTTTCCATTATGAATTTTCGTTTAATTAAGAAACAAATTAAACTTTTCAGAACGTTAATAATGAAACCGAAGAATATTAATCTAATGTTGATGACGTGATTAGTTAATTGAGAAATTTTAGCTAAGGAAGAATATTAAAGATTTAAAATGTTTCCTAAAATAACTTATAAAATGTTTCTTAAAACGGTTTTATTTAGGAAGAAATTTTGTAGAAGGAAATAATATTTTTTAAAAAGTACTTTGTTTCATTCGCGAGGCTGTTGAACGTTTTAATTACAATAGCGACTTATCATACTCATTTCCTCCCCGAAAAACAATTAAAATATAGGGTCTCATATGCAGTCAGTTATTGTTACCATTACTTGCGAATAGCAATGCTTAATGTATTTATTCGCAAAGCATATTTATTCGCAAAGCATTCTTATGAAATATTACTTGGTAAAAAATAGTGGTAATATAAGTGCAATCACTTAAAATTTTGAAAATACTTACAAGGAAACATTCAAAAGGTGTCGTCTTCAAAAAGTATTGAAAAAAAAATATATATATGTGATTTTACTCTTCATAAAACACCAGGAAGTGAAAAAATTATCGGCTGAAAGGAATTACAGCGACCACAAAAAATTATCAAAATTAAGCATATTTGGCGATTTAGCGCTGTTAGGCGTTCAGTTCGCTAGCACCGAGATTGCCGTGTACGAACAGAACCGTGTTTTGTTACTCCGCCAAGTACTCAAAATCAATCGCCTAGCAATGTGAAAGCGCCAAATATGCTTAAGTTTTATAATTTTTTGTGGTCGCTGTAATTCCTTTCAGCCGATAATTTTTTCCCTTTCTGGTGTTTTAGGAAGAGTAGAATCACATATATTTTTTTCAATATTTTTAGAAGACGACACCTTTTGAATGTTTCCTTGTTAGATAAAACAAAAAACACATTTAATAAAAAAGAAATTTTAATTGTATTGAGGTTCAATGTACTTATTTAGTATTTATGCATTGACCTAATTTTTATACTATTAAAAATATTGTCATACATGAAAAAACAAAATTTTGAACTGCTCAGTATCAAAATGTAAATTATAAAAATATGCCGTACTAAAATTAACAGAAACGTTGTCGTATAAAACTTTTATAAAACCTAGTTTTTATGTATAAATTTCGCAGAAATAATTGTAGGGGAATTATTAAGCGTGTCTATTCTGTTTATAAGTTTATGAAATTTTCATATCTAAAATAGCATTTGATCTTGAACTTCACAGGAAAATAGAAACGTTGTTGTTAACAAAAAGACAGAGGTTTCAGGGAAATTTCATATTGTAAAACAACATACTTAAATTATGTCCACAAAAGATATTCAATTCTTTGCCTTTATAACAATAAGAAACAATTGCCAAAACTGCCATAATCTCTCTGTAACCACTGCTTTTTTTTTTTTTTTTTTTTTTTTTTTTACATATAGAGAAAAGTTAATATTAACCTATATCTTTATTCCCCTTTGAACACAAGATTTATTTATTGAATTAACTAGAAAATTTGTTAGCTTAAATTGCTTGGATTATTAATTATTCTACTAGTCAAAGAAAAGATACTTATAAAATTTGAATACATGTTTCTCTAATAAACTGAGTTTTAGCTGTCGATTATGACTTTTTTCGCGCACATTAGTAATAATATTGGATAATAAGTGACAGTGTTGATAATTGGGAGAAGAATTTTAAAATTTTTTTGTATTTTTAATATTGTTTTGTTTTTCACTTTACAATATGTAATTTTATAATTTTTAAACGAATAAATTCTTTTAAAATTCATTGTTAAATGCTCTTATTGTCTTTTCTTTTAATCTACTTCATCATTGTAAAGTATGTTTTATCAATTTTTTCAATTTTCACTTTTCGTTTTTCCGAAAGAAGGGTTTTAATTTAACACAATGCACCTCTTTGTGCTATATATAGAAAAAATTAGAACTTTTAAAGTAGTAACCCATGCCTGAACTCTGCTTAAGTCATTTACTGCAATATATATATATATATATATATATATATATATATTAGGGTGGTCCTTAAAAATTAACATTTAAATTTTTGTATGAGGCACCCGCTTATTTTGTTCTATGTATAAAATAAAGACTTCCACAAAAATTTCAAAATTTTAAAACAAGTTTTAAGGGTGGCTACCGAGGTTTAAAAAAAATTAAAATTTGACAAATTTAACATATTTTGTAATTTCATTATAAATTATTATATTTTAATTACATTAAAAAATCGAGACAATATACATTAAAATATTCAATTTAAAATATTAAAATACACATAACATAAATTTAAACGTTTCGAGCCTTATTTTAGGCTCCTCGTCAATAAAATGCATCAAAAGTAAACGCTGAGAAGAACAACAGATTTCCTTTACGAAAGTACAGCATATTCAGCAGGACTTGTTCGTGTACCATCCTTCCAGGAAAATTCTTGAATGATAATTTGAACAGTTAGAAACGATTATTTTAGTATTGTTAAAATCATGTAGCTGGTCAGTTTGTATGGCATGCTGCACTATTTTAGAACGAATATTGCGGTTTTTGAAATTTCTTTTATGTTCGAGAATTCGAGTATGAAGGGAACGGCCAGTTTCACCAATATAAAAAGAACTGCAAGATTTACAAGGAATATTATAAATAACCCCTGTACGCGAAAAAAGGGGGGGGGGAGGGGGGAGCCTAAAATAAGGCTCGAAATGTTTAAATTTATGTTATGTGTATTTTAATATTTTAAATTGAATATTTTAATGTATATTGTCTCGATTTTTAACGTAATTAAAATATAATAATTTATAATGAAATTACAAAATATGTCAAATTTTATTTTTTTCAAACCTCGGTAGCCACCCTTAAAACTTGTTTTAAAATTTTGAAATTTTCGTGGAAGTCATTATTTTATACATAGAACAAAATAAGTGGGTGCCCCACACAAAAATTTAAATGTTAATTTTTAAGGACCACCCTAATATACTGTATATATATATATATATATTGAAATGTACATATGCATGTAGATACGATTGTCATAGTGTCGAGTAGTTTGACCGCACAAATCGGTGACCGCAAAAGAACACTGAAAAAAAAGAAACGAGGCATATTTTAAAATTTGTTATGTCATTTTCAGTGTTTCCTTATGAACAAATTCCCTCTTTTCTTTTTTGCTGAGTGATCCAAGAATAAAGTTGTCTCATTGAATCTTTAAAGAACATTGTAAAACTATGTATTTAGCTTATGTAATGTTTCTGTAGTTCATGATTAAAAAAAATTCCCACCCTCTTCTCTCTCTGTTATAATTTCTTTTATTTAAACTTAAAATGTCGGTGCTTACAGTAAAAGAATAGAAGAAAAATTTTTATTTCAAATTTTTCAGTTTTATGTGAAGTAATACAAACTAAAAAATATTGTAAGTAAACAAATCCAGATAATTTAAGATTTATACTTGATAAAGTAATTTATCAGTTTAACTATATCAAGCAAATTAAATGTTAAAGAATTTTCTTTGAATATTGCGAAAAATAAGCACACATATTAAATTTTAGCATATATTTAAGCAATAAAGAATTATATAAATACAACTAAAAAAATAGTTGTTATTCAAAATGAAATGCATAAAATAATTAGTTTAAGGGAAATTTCAATCTCATTTCTGTGAGAATATAGTAAAGTAAAATGAGGTAAAAAAAAAATTTCCACCAAAACATAATGTTTATTATCTTTTATTTTCAACTCATTTTCGAGTTTTAAACATTGTGAAAATATAACTAAAATTATAGTGAATTTTATTTGTTTTTATTTTGCATTAAAGAAAAAAAAAGAAAAAAAAATCTGTTGAATAAATGAAAGAGAAAATATGAAAAATGAGAGAAAATAATTTTCGCAAAATAGTAATATTTACATATATCTGAAATTTATTAATATTATTTTTTTTCGAAATCCAAAACAAAATTGTCTTATTCAGAAACTGCACGTT
Source organism: Salticus scenicus (assembly GCA_963930645.1). NCBI lineage: Eukaryota > Metazoa > Arthropoda > Arachnida > Araneae > Salticidae > Salticus > Salticus scenicus. The sequence continues at coordinate 204,725,168 of OZ005652.1, forward strand.
TCTAAGCAAACAGTAGATAGAAAAAAATTAGTTTCATACTTAACAAAAAAAAAAAAAAAAAAAAAAAAAAAAAATCAATGGAAAAACTACTGGAAATGATTTATCTGAAGTCTTATGCAAAATTACATTGAAAAATAAACACAAATGTTTTAAAAATTAATTTTAGATATATATTTTAATGACAAAATTATTGTTATTATTTATTGATTTTCGTCATGTTCTTTTTTTTAACAATTTTTTCTAATAATCTTTTTCTTTTACTTATTCCGTATTTGTTATGAATTTTTAACAATACGTTTTTATACTTCTCCACTTATCATTCATAAAAAAAAAAAAAAAAATTAGGAGTTCATAATGAAACGAAAAAGTTTTTCTTTATATCCTTATTGTTACTTCAATTATGTATCGAAGATAATTGTTTAATTTTTTTTTTTTTTTACTATTGGAGGGAAGAAAAAATAATTTTTATTTTAAATGTTAATAATTTTAATTTTATATTTGTACTAAAGTGGGATACTATAATATAGTGGACTATATTCATACGAAGTCCCTCCTAAAAAGTAATAAAGATTTAATTTTGTACCATTTATGAGATGATTCTTGCTCTTTAAGATTTATATTTTACAAATTAAACTATTTACAGGGTGCGGCAGCTATTTGAGAACACACGTTATAAGTGATACAATGCCCTGTATATCATCTTTAAACTACCGTTTTTGTTACAGATAAACATGGCAGAACCTATTCTAACTCAGGAAAGGGAAAAGCACGCTGTTAACGTCTCCTTGGCTGCAGGATACTCCGTTTCTGAAATAGCTACATTTCTGAAGGTCGCCCGATCATTCGTTTTCAGAGTTGAGAGAGAACTGAGGGTTGCCAATGTTAATGTGACAACTGTTTTGCATGGGAAACATCATTGCCAGGTCTCAGACATTCCCAGGACACCTGAATGCATCAATTCTGTTCAAGCAGCCATCGAAGAGGACCGTGGGAAGTCCATAGGGATACTCAGCTGAAATTTGCGGGTCAGCGAGGTTACAATTCCACGTGTGGTTAATGAAGACCTCTGTTACAGGTCGTATGTAATGCGGAGAGGACAGTTCATGTCCTAGAAAACCAGAAAGAATAGAGAAATCACAGCAAAGAGTCTCTTAAAGAAGCTGAAACATCAGGAACAATCAGAAACACACTGTTTTTTTTTTTGGACAAGTAAAACTTCGTTCAGGACCAGAAAATCAACCGGATAAATAATCTTTGGCTATGTTAAAGACAAGAGGAAATTCCCATTGTCATGCACACTAAATTTCCTGAGTCTGTTATGGTCTTAGAGATCGTGAGGAATGAAGGTGACGTCATGCCTCCACATTTCTTTTTACAACGTGCCAGAATCAGCGCAGTTTCTTATACCGATGTGTTGAACACGATAGTGAAGCACTGGATTATTGCTCTAGCCCGTGGCAGGCCATATGTTTTTCAGCAGGACTTTGCACCAGCCGATATGGCCCATTCAACACAAGAGTGGATGGTAAACAATTTTCATGATCACATCACTCCACGCATGTGGCCCCCTAGCTCACCTGATGTTAACTCTTTGGACTATTACGCTTGGGGCGTTGTTGAAAGGGTCTCTAATAAGTACCCACATAACACCGTTGGTGTCTCCAGAGAGCTATTGTGGATGCCATGACAAATATTCCCAGTGTCCACCTCATTTCTGCCTGCGGACGGTTTCAAGAGCATGTTGAGGTTGCTATTGCAGCTGATGTTGGATTTATTGAATGGTGTCGTGCATTAGGTCCTACTTCTTGTGTACACACCGTTCCATGTTCATTAAATGATATATCTATAGTGTTTGCTCCCTTTTTCTACGGACGAGACTTTGTTCTCAAATAGCTGCCGCACCCTGTATATTTCACACAGTTAAAAAAAAAAAAAAGATCGTCCAAAACCGGGTACTACCCGGTCTTGACCGACTGCCAAGGTCCCGGTTTTATCCGACAACGCCATTTATCAGAAAAGAAGGCTTAGCACATTTCAAACATGATGCATGGTTTAATAATTTAAAAAAAAAATTGAAAAAAATCTTTAGTATAGGACTTTTTTGGCGAAATTTGAAATTTGGCACCGAAGTAACTCGAACGTTTCTCGCAAAGGTCTTTACTAGCGCAATTATGATATCCGCATTTTAATTTATTAAGCACATTTTACAACAAAAACGTTACTATCCGCGATTGTAATGAAATGCTCGCCCTCTGGTGGGCTAAGGTGAAATTACAATAAACATGGTTTAATTCGAATTCCATACAGCCGCCATTGCTTGCCGATATTTAGTTTCACATATATTTATTGAATAAAAATGAATAAGTACGGTAAAAAAGATAACACATACTGTTGTGTGCTACAATCTAACTCCAAAGGATCAAGAAATCCAGAATTGAGCTTCCATTTATTTCCAAATGACAAATTTAAAATTTCAGTTGCTTCGGCTAATGGAAGTAAAGAATTAATCAGATGATTTGAAATTAATATTTGTTCAACTTCAGTTAAAAATCTACTTCCGATCGAACTTTGAATAAACTGAAGTATTTTTTCCAAAAGCAATCAATTTTCCATGATGTAATGGCGGAGAAATTATAGTACGAATATTAAGTAGAATAACAAAGAAAAAACTAATGGAACACACGTGGCTATAATGTTTACTAACAACTGCAGTGTTGAGAAAGCGCCATCTATCGATCATTACAATCGCGGATATCAATGACATCCTTAAATTACCAACTCAAATTCAAACTTAATTATCTTGTTTTTTTTTTATTTTTATTATTATTATTTCATTTTGCACGCGCGCTTATTTTTATTTCCCAAAATTATTTAAAAAAAAAAAAAAACTTTTTCGATAGTGTTTGTTTCGATACTAATTATTATTAATTTTCTATTCTTTTCTTTTTCTTAAAAAAAAAAAAAAAAAAAAAAAAGATTTTGATGAAATTCTGGCAAAAGCAGAATTTAGTTTAGGACGGAGGACTACTAGTTTTTTTTCTCTTCCCAATTATAACATCGCTTTCAAATTATTCAATTATATTTTCGATAAATTTTAGATTTCGATAAATGTTCAACTATCGCAAAATGATTTCGACAAATGTCCAACTATCGAAAACGGCAATGAAAAAATCCCAGATTGAGACTAATAGGCCCCCAGTCCTAAAAATAAAACAAAATTAAAAATAATTAAAAAAAAATAAATAAAAGGAATATTTATATTCATAATAACCAATTTAGATTATTAAGCACATTTTATTAAGTAATATTAAGCAATATATATATATATATATATATATATGTACTGATAAGTATAAAGGATTTAAGTCCATATTCTTGATTTTTCAGGAGATGAAAAACAAAGTTAAACTAACTAAAAACTAATCAGAAGAATCGATTAGGAAAAGGGATTATGTTGATTTATACCCTTTATATCGTTCAGTGATTGTCAACCTTCATTTAATAATGAGAAATTTTTGAATTAAATATTTTATACAAAGATTAATGCTAAATTTCTGACTTGAATCCATTGTTACCAATGGATTTTCTCAAAGACTAAATGACATGGAGTTAAATCCTTTATACCAATCGATAGAGAATTTTTTTCTGGGTCTGACTATGTATTTAACTCAAAATCGACATTTTTGGACTTAAATCCTTTATACTTATCAGTGCAGATATATTCCATTTTTTTTCTTATGTTTTCATTTTTGTCTGTCTGACCTCACTCTAATTCCAGTAATTATTTATGAAATTTCTTGAGACTCATACATGTTATACTATATCACAATGGGCTGTTCTTATGTTGTGCGGGATGTTGGAATAAATACCAATGGTTTGTGTACGAGGACAGTCGGAAGAATGCTAAAATTATGCTCTGTGAGAGCTATTTCTATAAACCATATTTCTATATTTTTATTTTGTAAAAATCATAATGAAATTCGCCTATATTAGTTATATACGCAATTTTTTTTTTTAATAGAATGATTAGCATTAATATTTACAGGGTCGCACAAAAATAATTAGATATATTTAGGACTATAATTGAAAACTGCTGCAATAACATATTCGTTCTTTATAAGCGTTTCTAACTCTTTCTAACAATGTTTAAGAGTGATTACGATTTTAATTAGTCTATTTGTCTGTCGTTATGCCCGCCAGTCTATCCATCTCTGTCCACATCTAGCATCCGTAAGTATCTTAAGAATTTATTAAAAATGATACATGTTATTCATTTTCACTATGTCGTGTTTTCTATTTAAAATGGCATAAAATGTGAAATTGGTTTGTGTACAGGGACATCTAAAAGAATGCTAACATTTTGCATTGTATGAGAAGAATTTTTAAAAACCACACTTAAACGACTGTATATTGCACAATTTATAGTGAAATTGTCATTTATTAATCATACGCTAAAAGACAGGTTTTTATTGAACGTTCAGCGTTAAAATTTACAGGGCTACACTAAAATATATGAAATATAAATGGTTCGATGAACCCTTACTATTATAAGGGCTACAACTGGAAATTACATTTTATCTTATATTAATCCTTTTGAACACTTACCAACAATGTTTAATAATAGTTTTAAATTTAATTTAACAATTTGTCTGTCTGTCTGTCATTTTCTCTGTATGTTGTGTGATCACATAGGCAAAGCACATTGTGATTTAAACGATGAAACGCGTATGTACAGTTGGAAAATGTTAATAATCTATGCGAGCTAGGGCTGTGCCGATTAATCGATTAATCGGTTCGGTTAATCGATCAGTGCTTAGTCCCGATCAATTTTTTTAATCGAGTTAATCGGATCGATTAATTCGATAAAAAACTTTCAAAATCCGATTAAAATTTTCAAACTACGAATTAGAGTAAAAATGCTGTTCTGCCTACAAAATATTTTTTCGCATATTTTCCTAACAAGCATTCTAAGAAACATCCATCAAATAATGAAAAAGCAAAAAAAAAAAAAAAAAAAAAAAAAAATTAATTAATTAATAAAAATAAAACCTCACAAAAGAAGATGTTGCACTTTTGTTGATAGAGAAAAGGGGGAGGACAGTTATTAAACAAAATGCCGCTTCATGTGCTGTCTGTAGCCTTCTACAGAAAGTGTTGGTTAGGACGATAGTATTCTCAGAAACAAGAAGCTTTCAAAAGATGGAAATTCTAAAGATAAAAAAGAAAAGAAAAGAAGGGATTGAGATTTCCACTATCCCTCTGATGGGGAAAATGTCAACAGAGTTTCACAGTATCTTCAAGCGTTTATTGTCTGTTCAGAATTTCTGATAGTAACAATCGAAGTAGAAATAGAAAATAACATTCTGTGTTCTAATCTGAAGTCGAAGTGATAAAGAAGAACTAACTTGTTAAATAAATCCTTGTCGAATCATGTTCTTCGACTGACTAAGAACGTGATTCGACAAGGATTTATTTAACAAAACAGTATTAACTCTACTTTTTTTACACAGGAATTTTTGCTAGTATTCGGATACTTTTATTAACGACTGTACACAATATGAGAGTACACAATTCATCATTGAAATAAAATTATGCATATAAAAAAATTAAAATCGATAAAAAATCCGATTAATCGATTAATGAACTACGATTAACCCAGTTAAAACTCTTAATCGATTCCTACCCCTAATGCGAACCGCATGATTTTTTATTCTCGTTTTAATACAACCCAGATTCAAAATAACAGAATAACAGTATTTTCTAAGCAAAACTTGGCATTTCGTCGTGTAAACCGAACGTACGTAAATTAAAAAAGTGACGTATGTGACTCAGGAATTGGCAAATCAATTTTTAACAACTATATAGATATTATTTTAATAATTTAAGGGCCTTTAACACATTTAAAAATTATATTGACTTTTTATATAGGTCATAAAGTTAGAATAATCAATTCATTCAATAGAAAAATTTAAAAAGCAGAGGAAAATTTGCATATCTGTAAACCTTTAGGTTGCGACAAGTATAAAGCTTGGCGTTCGGAAGATTTTAAGTAGTCTTTCGCTTAAAATGGGTCGTCAACGTGATATTTTGGAAACAACGAAAACGTGTACTGTATCATTGTTTAAAGCTGGAAAAAAGCAACAGTTTATCTCGTATCAAGTGAAGTTTCGCAGTCTACAGTTTCGAAGGTTTTAAAGGAATATGGAAGAACCGGCCAACTAAAAAATAAACGGAATAAATGTGGTAGAAATCTTGTAACGATTTCCAGAGATGAACGCAAATTAAAACGAATCTTCCAAAATAATCTCTTTAAAAGTGTTTCTTATTACAATAAGTGTTGGAAAGAATCTGGAGTTGCCGTGTCAAAGTCAAATACGCTTAGGCGATTGCATAAATTGGAGTTTCAATCGCGGGTCCCCGAATCGTTATTTCAAATATCTGTTGACGAAGGAGGTGTTCGGGTTTGGCGTTTAAAAGGTGAAGCTTTCGAAAAATCTTGTATAAGGCGAACCGTCATGGTATGGGGATGCATGAGCGCTTCTGAAAAAGGACAATTATGTATTTTAAAACAATGTGTAAATTCCGCAGTGTATCAAGTTATACTGGAGCACTACATGATACCCTTCTCTGAGGATTTATGCAAAAACGCGCTTATCTTTCAACAAAATTCCGCTTCGTGTCATACTTCGAAATCGACTCGTAAATGGCTAACAGAAAGAGGGATTTCGGTATTAATCTGACCAAGTAACTCTCCGGATCTAAATCCGATCGAGAATTTGTGGCATCATCTAAAGAAAAAGGTTCAGGACCTACTTCCCACCAACAAAATTGAACTCATTGCTGCACTAAAGAGTGCATGGAACAGTATCAGTAACGATGAATGTAAACAGCTGGTGGAATCCATGCCTGAAAGGATCAGAGCTGTGATTCTAGCAAAAGGTGACGAGACAAAGTGTTAATATAGTTTTGTTTGAAATTTTATTTATTTTATTTTATGTATTTATTATTTTTGTTTAAATATTCTAATATTTTGACTCTAAACCATCATCACTGTAAGCTTTTTGATAATTCAGTTTAGTATTAATTTGTATTAAGTGTGTATCAAATGCTATGTATACTTTAAAGCCTAAGAAAGGTTACACGTTCATTTAAATGTCTATTTTGTACTTATTTTTTGCTAGATTAAACTTAATTTTGAAAAGTGGCAAGTATTCTATTTTTTTGAATTTGTGTTGTAGTTTTGAAAAATGACATAAACAATATACAACGTCAACGTCAATGAAGTTTGTTCACATAAGAAAAAGCTTGAAATGAGGAAATTGGGTAACACAGCGGAAGGTATATGCAAAAGAAACGTTTTATTAATCTTTGATAATTTAAATACAACATTGTAACAGTATTTGTGTTACTTTGCAGCAAAACAAATAGTTATAATAAGCGATGCAAGCATATCCTATTGCACAAAAAAGACAAAAATGTTCGTTCGACTTCATTACCAAGAGGTGACGTCACCTTTACGTTGGATAACTGTAGCAAGACGATTAGTCATGGACAACACTAAACGGCTTAATGTGTCTGAAGGAATTTTTCCCCATTCCTGCCGCTGATAATCCTTCAGTTGTTGTATATTGCGAAGACGACGCTGGGCCACCTTCCTCTTAAGAATTTTTAGGCGAGAGATCTGGACTTGCCGCTGGCTACTCCACAATAAGGACACGTTTCGACCTAGCTACGTTTGTGTTAATTTCGTTATATGTGGCCAAGGGCTATCTTGTTGAAATAAATACCGTTTTTTATCAAACGGTTGCTCCACTGATGGCCGTAAATTCATGTCAATAATTTGTATATAGTCCTGAGCCTTTATCGTATCCGTGCAAAAATGCAAATTGCCAACCCCATTTGTTGCTATGCAATCCCATACCATCACAGAGCTTGGTTTAGAAACCACGCGATTGTATCAGGATAGATCGTTTGCTTCATCCTTCTTTCTAATAACTTTTCGACCAACATTTTCATATGAAACCTGAAAAATGGATTCATCTGTCCACAATACCTTTCCCCACTGCGATGGAGCCCAGCTGAGGCGAGATTTGGCCCACGCAACACGCCGACGTTTATTCGCTGTAGTGAGGAATAGCGTATGCCTCGTTTTGTAGAATGCGTAGCCACATCTTTTGATATATCGACGCATAGATGCTTTGGAAATAGTTTTTCCAAAGTTCTGCCTTGCCCATTGAACTAGGTCTGAGACTACCAAGTGCCTATTTTTAGAAATATGTTGACGAAATAGGCGCACTTTCTGATCCGTCAACTTTAGATTCCGACCAGGAGCTTTTCCAGGACAGCTTTTTTCCAGTTGCAGTGGAACGTTTTATAATACCACACACTGTAGACTGTGCCAAATGGAATGTTCGGTTACTTTGGCGCTGTGAAATACCATTTTGCTGATGTTGTATAATTTGATTGCGTACCACACGATCCGTAGCTCGTCCCCTTGCCATGCTTCTGCTTAGTACAGATAACGATCGTGCTTTGCTCGACCATATATGCTGTTTGCTCCCTCTGCCGTCACTGACTCAGAATTGTGCTCGAAACGGCTGGAATATTCTTGTCCTCTCTACTGAACAAACTATATTGCAAAGCTTGGGTTTCAGAAAACAGCTTCAGAACAACAATCAGTGGTTTTTTTACTTTTATTTTTTTTTTTCTTCAGTTGTAATAGTTGAACACAATCTACACCTACATATAACTACGGATTTTAAAACGTTTCGACGATTCCATATTTTTTTATTTACAAAAATCTCAGTAAATGAACTTCATTGACGTTGACGTTGTATGTATATGTGTGTGTGTATTACTTACCTTTTTCTTTTATCAAATATTTTATTGCAATTATATAAAATTTAATTTAATTCTATATTTCTCTGCGAAATTAAAACTAAAAACGTAAACATTAACAAATAAAGTTATAAACATATTCAATTATTTATTTCCTTTTATAGTTTGTTTGCTTAAATAGAATTGAAGAATACTAAGAAAATGAAATGCATATAAAATGTAAATAGTTATTTCTAGCGACAACTACGAAAACTTTCGCTAAATCTACCAATTAAAGACAAGTAGTAAAGTATTGAATTTATACGGATTAAGGATTTAATAGAATATCTTTACTTACACACTTTTTTTCTTTACCTAATGTAACTTTTATGTTTGCGATTGAGGTTTCTTGATTTTATTCATCTTTAAAGAAAAACTATTTTATACGTGTCGGATGTATTTTATGAGTATTTAAAAAATAATGAAAGTCAAATTAAATTAAAAAACAATTATTTTAATCAACATTTTATTCATTTAATATAATATATATATATATATGTAAGAAAAGGAAATATATTTATTTAATAAATCGAAAGAAAATAATAATTAAAACAAAGTTATTATATTTTAAAAGATAAATTATTTTTAGAATAATTCTGTAATAAGTTTAAATACAACTATATAAATTATCAATATGCTAACGCAATTGTTAGCCTCCACATTAACCTCTTATTCTAGGAAGAACAAGCCATCTCGTACAAAAAAGTAAAATTGAATAAAGAGAAATATTAATAATCTTTTAGAATATTTTTCAGGTTTCTTACAGAATTATTTATTATATTAAATTAAGGATAATTCATTTTAGTATAATTTTAACAGAGTTTTTAATACCTGTAATTTGCTATTGAAGATTTATAAATAAAATAACAAAACATTAATTTATTTTTTAAATAACAAAATATTATAATTTTTTTTTATTATTAATGCATATAAACAACATATATTTCATTGAAAAAATATTTCTATACATTTTTTTTTTCTTTTTCTTTTTTTTTTTTTTTTTTTTTTACGAAGATTTTTTTTTCTAATATATATATATATTAGAAAATTTATAGAAAAAGTAAGAAAAATTACTATTTAAAAAAAAAATTACAATACATAATTTTGAAAATTAATGCTTGCCAAAACTATTTAATAATAGTTAGGATGCATACGAATATATTTAATTAAATATTTATGTACTTTTAATTGAAAATGTTTAATTATATTATAACTATTGATACTTATAAATCAAATTTATAAAAACTAAATTAATCACATATGTTACATTTTAAAATATTAACAAATCTGTATAGCTGTAGTTAATGATCACTAAAACAAAATCTTAATCATAAAATACATTATATATATATATACACAGAGAGAGACTTTTTATTTAGATAGTATTATAAACTTTGCCTGAAGGGATTTATTTATTTTTATTTTTTCTTTTCTTTTTAGAAATTATTTCCTGATAAGAAAATTTAAGAGATGTGTACGAGTGTCTGAAAAAATACATATTAATCCGCCATTAAGCGTTTCTGTAAATCAGCAAACCATTAAAAAAAAAAAAAAAAAGAAGAAGAAGAAGAAGAAGAAGGTTGTAATAATAGTGAAAAAAAAAAAGTGTGTATTCGTGTTTAACTGTTAAGTGCCATAAGAGTACAGAGGGTGAACAGACTAGTAATTGACCGCTTAATGGATAGTCCAGATTTTGGATAAGTCTTTAATTAGTGGATAGTTTAGTTTTTAGTTAAGTAGATTTTTTAAAGTTTTACTTACTCTCTAATATACTCATTGACAATATATTTGGGAATTTTTAAGTACTAATGAATATATAAAGAATAATTATCGAGTTTTCTTTTCTTTTTTTGTGGAGAATATGTCTAAATGTTCAAATTTTTGTGACAATTACATCAAGAGCTTTTATAATTAATCAACAACTTCTTGGAAAGGAGAGTAAAAAAAAAAAAAAAAAAAAAAAAAAGGGGGGGGGAATTACAGCCTAGTGAACTATTAAAAGTGATGCTTTCTCACTATTCTGAATATTTTACACTGTGCTGTAAAATAAAATTGTTGTAATTTTTAATAATGTATACTGTAGTTTTTACTGTTAATGAAGAAAACACGTATCTAATACAATTAAAAAGTACATATAAATTTTTTGCTATATTTTGCAGGAGGAAGATTTATAAGGTCATATTTCCTGACGAGAGAGAGGCATATATATATATATATATATATATATATATATATATACATACATTTTTTAAACAAAATTAATTTTTTACACAAAATTTTATGAAGCACGAAGAACAATTACAGCTAATATACACGTATTATACAAACGATTACATTTTTAAGACCGATCTGTTTTAGCATTAACACAAGTAAATTAAACAGATCATTGTTTGGAAGATACAGTTCACAGGTACCTGTATATATGTGTGACGTCACTTACCAGAAGACTAATAGATTAATTCAGGGGTACAATGATGTACAGACACCACAACTCTCTGCCACTTAGTTCCTTACATCATACCTGATAGGACGTTTTCTAACTTTATTTGATCTTCTTGAAACATGTTGGGAAAAAGATGTTAGAGTTTTTAAATTGTGAATGTTCAGGTTTTAGTTCATCATCAGGAGAACACAGATTTTTATCACTAGGATAAGTCATATTAATTTCTCTAGTCTTTGTAGTCCTCGTGGATCTCGTGTCGTTTGGCACTGGATCTGGTGCAGCAATGGGCTTATCACTAGGTGCTTTTTTTTGAATCAGCAGGTTCCTGATTTTGTGTCATGGAAGGATTGTCACTAGACGTAGCTTTTCCATCATAAAATGGATGTAGATTCATGTTATCTGGAACTACATGATTATTTGTATCGAGAATCTGTTCTTCACTTTGACTAGAACTTCTAGTTTTCTCTAATTGTACTTTGGATCCTACATTTGTTATTTAGTCTATGCGTCTTTTCCACACACATGGAGCTACTTGAGTTTTATAAGGCAATTTACCTACTCTAGCATTTATTGTGCGTATTTTCTATTTATCTCCCGATGTGTAATTACGCACAGCAACTTTTTGATTTACTTGAAATTCTTTTACTTTTTTTGTGTTAAGAGCATTTTTATGTTGCTGATTTTTAACATGATTATTAACATTTTGTACGAGTAAATCTAATTTTGATCTTATATTTCGTTTGAGAAATAATGACGCTGGACATTCCCCCGTCGTAATATGAGACATTATTCGATATTGAAGCAAAAACTCGTTTAACTTAAATTGTAGATTTCCTGGTTCTGCACTCAAGGACTTCAATCCTTTCTTTATTGTCTATCCACGCCATTCCTGACCATTGGTTGAGGGATGATGTGGTGTACTTAAGATATGTTTTATACCTTTACTCTGAAGAAAAGTTTTGAACTGTTCTGATGTAAATTCTGGCCCATTTTCAGATACAAGGGACACAGGATAGCCATACCTGGAAACAAGAGAAGAAAGAAAGTTTTTGGTATTCTCTGTAGTTGTACTAGGGACGAAGAACACTTCCGACCATTTGCTGTGGGTATCTACCACAATTAAAAAACATTTTCCCCATGATTGGGCCAAAGTAATCTATATGTATTCGCTGCCACAGTGTTATTGGCCATTCACTGTGATGAGTGTCAAATATGGGAGGATTATGTTTCAATTTTATGCAAACAGAACAATTATTCGCTAGTTTCTCAATGTCTTTGTCGATATCTGCCCACCACACAAAACTACGTGGCAGGGACATTTTGACTATACCAAAATGGTCAAAATGTAAATCCTGTAAAACCTTTTGCCCATGAACTGTCGGAATTACAACACGATTTCCTTTTAATATGCAGTTATTTTATAAAGAATAGTTTTCGTGTTTGTAGCCAAAAAGTAAATAATTTGGCATCTTTGTGCCTGAGATTAAATGTTGACACATTTCCTTCAATATTGTATTCCACTTAGAACTTGCACATAAAAATTTTGTGTTTAAAGGTAAAGTATAAATTTGATGTATAAATAAACTATTAGTGTCATCAGTGTCGCCAATTAAATATAGTGACAAATTTTGTGACGTTTTTTCTGGTGGTGATGGATCGGACGACGGCATCAGTAAGTCTTCACAACGTAATGGAAGACGTGATAGAGCATCGGGATTTCCGTGCTCTGTAGATTTTTTGTATTAAATATTATATTGGAAAGTTTCTAAGTATAACTCATATCTTTGCATTCTAATTGCCGAAAATACTGGAATGCATTTTGTGGGTGAATATATGGAAACTAGGGTTTTGTTATCTGTGTACAGAGTAAATCTTCTACCATATAAAAATTGAAAAAAAATCTTTACTCCAAAAATTATTGATAACGCTTCTTTATCTACGTGACTATACCACTTTTCTTTGGAAGACAAAGTTTTAGAAACAAAAGCTATGGGTTTTTCGGAGTTATCTGGCATTGTAAGCAAAAGTACTGCTGAATTTCTATAAGAAGAAGTATCTGTGGCTAAAATCAGGAGTAATTTAGGATTAAAATGTGTGAGAATCCTTTCGGAAGCAATTTCCTGTTTAATTGAATTAAATTAATCCGCACAATTTTTGTCCACCAAAAATTTAAAAATTTCCAGAATAAGTCATTTAGAGGATAAGCAACTGTAGGTTATTTAGGAACAAATCTAGAATAGTAAGATACTAAGCCTAAGAATGCTTTTACCTGAGTTACATTTTTAGGTGTCGGAGCATTTAAAATAGCAGAAATTTTTTCTTGTGTTTTGTGTATGTCATTTTTATCAATTTTAAAACCGCAGTAAGTAATTTCATCATTCACGAAAAATGATTTTTCTTTATTTATTTTAAGGTTGTATTCACACAACCTTTCTAGCACTTGTTTTATCCGCTATAAATGTATTTCCTGAATTTCCCCTGAGATGCATATATCATCGATAAAAAATGAAATACCATCTGTACCATTTAGAATTTGCTCTATAGTTCTCTGCCATATTGATGGCGAACTGGCAATTCCGCATGGCAGTCGCGTAAATTGAAGTAAGCCCTTAGCAGTGTTAATAGTAAGTAATTCTTCTATTTTCCTCTACCGGTAAATGCAAGTGTGCTTAATTCAAATCGATTTTTGTAAAATGTATTCCACCCCTAAAGTTGCTAATATATCCTCAATCTTCGGCAATGGATATTTATTACCAACCTTTAAAAAATTATTTACCGTAACTTTAAAATCACCGCACATACGAATTTTCCCATTTGGTTTTACTACCGGAACAATAGGAGTCGCCCATTTGTTTTTACTACCGGAACAATAGGAGTCGCCCATTTACTACTACTAACAGGTTTTAGTATACCTTCATTTTCTAATCTTTCTAGTTCTTCATTTACTACATTCCGTAATACATACGTAACAGTTCACGCTTTACAAAATATGGGTGTTGAGTCTTTCTCTAAATGTAATTCAGCTTTAATATTTTTCATTTCACCTATATTACATGCAAACAAATCTGGAAATTCATTCAGTAAGTTATTTAAATTTTCGAAATTGTTACTTTGTTTACCTGAACAGTTTGCAACAAACGAACACTGAAATATTGAACTGATTCATTTTTCCCTTGAAAGCCTTTCTTAAATTTCTTTCAGTAATTTTGTTTGTGGCTTTACACAAATGCTTCATTAAAACGTCAACTATTTCCGAATTTTTTTTTTTTTTTATTCGGGAAGGTCTCGAAAAAGTAAATTATATAATTTTGGTCCAAGAAAAGAAATAATTGCTGATACCCTCATTTCGTCCTTCACGTCAAAAAGAATAAAATGTTGTTCCAATCTGCGGATGTAAGTATCAAAACATTCAACAGAATCGTTAAACTTTCGAAAATTTTGAAACATTTTGAATATAAATGTGAGTCTAATAATACTGGATCCAGTACCTTATAAATATAATTTTGATAGGAACTTAGAGGACTCTGCGACTACGAAAGGTTTAATGTGGTCCAGTGTCGTCATTACCATACACCACAGTATTTGAACGACAAGAATATCGAACCAGCAATCTTCCAGTTATGAACCTCCTGGCGCTCTACCGGTTAAGCTATCGCGGCTTTATGTATGTGACATGGAACATGCTTACATTAGCCAGATTTCGAACTTATAAAGTTTTGGTTCTCTAGCTAGCTTCCTGACAATTGAACTTTACTTGAATGGCAAAGTTTGTTCGTTCTTTGCGATGCAACAACAGGTAAAGTCGAAATAAAGAAGTTCATTGGTAGATAAATCTTGTGATTCGTATTAAAATTACTTTAGGAAGATTTTCCTACCGATTTAATGCACAATGTTGAAGTAAAGAAGATTTCAATGGTTTTTACAAGATAACTTGTAAACATTTACAGCAACTTATTCGGATTTTATGTTAATAAAATGCTATATTTTAACAGAAATATTTTATAGTGTTTTACAGAAATGTTATAGCCTTGAAATAAATCTGTGTATAATTTTACTTATTTTGTATAATATTTACATTTATTTCTGTAAATCAATCAAACACACACATACATATATATGTTTATGAATTTATTTAACATATATCTATCTACCTATCTATCTATCTATAATATATATATATATATATATATATATATGTAGAGAGAGATAGAGAGTTTTTGTTTATTTTTTAAGAAAGATAGGTTCTAATTTTCACGAAGCTAATGTTTGCATAAATAATGTGTATTTGCCAACTTTAATTATACCAGAATATCACAAAGTGATGCCACAAATTATGTATATCTTGAACATTTAATATCTACATCGTTAATAGCTGAAGTAAAAAAGATGTGTAAAATCTTAAACAATTCTATATATATTAACTATTCCTTCTTTTAACTGAACTTTTTATTGTAAAACATAAGTTAAATTAATGCTTTTCAAACTTACATGCTTCTTCAGTGTTACAAGTTTAACTGTTTGCTTTTCTTTATCCAATACATAAAACCATTTAACAGCATTTCCTAATAAAAGTCTAAAAAAGAAAAGAAAAGAGCTTTTACGGAAAGTAATAATAGAACTAAGATCCTTCTGAAAATATTTACTCTAATGTTATACAGCAAAAGAATAAATTGATTGGAAAAGAATTGTCTAATAAGATGTTAATTTTAGTCTGTAAAGAAACGATTACAATATCAGAAAATCCATTTTTACTTTTATATAAATAAATAGACTTCATCAGATAAACAAGAATTGAATAAACTCGTGTTCCTTTTACTTGTACTACTAATAGATTATTACAAATACGGTAAACAAAGCACAAGATATACGCTTTGCATGTTTGCAATTATTTACTAACTTTTAAATAGTAAATATTACTTTTATTATGATTTAAGTATAATTTTTATCATTCCGCTTCGTTAAAGGCCGAAAAAAAGTATAAAAGAATTGATATAAATTAAATATTGAATTTAGTGCAGTTGAGAAATATGAAATGTTGATAATTGCATAGCCACTCTATATACTTTTATAATCTTTTACCCATGTAGGGTAGAAAAAGTATTGTGTTTAGGTCAAATTTTCGAAATAAGATTTTGAAATATTTAAATGTTTTGAGGTCTTCCGATCCGAAAAATCAGGTTGTTAGTGATTGGTCTATGTATCTGTATGTTTATCTGTCTTTGAGTATGTTATCAGCATAACTTAGTAATAACATCAGTAAGTAGCACGAAGCCCAAACTCGGTGTTCTAAATATGTACACTGGGGAAAAAAAAATATATATATATATATATATATAATATATATACAGCTTCCATCTAAAACGAATAAGTAGCCATTTTCTAAATCCCTAAACTAGAAATATAGATTTATGAGTTATGCATGTAAGGTAAATAAATAACCTGTATAGACGAAATGATCGAGAGTTTCTAGTCAACACTTTTATAGATGGTGAAACAATATTATGAATATTATGAATCATTTTTATTGCGAGAAATTCTCGCTTGATTTCCGAGAATTGGGTTATAAAACCAAATTATAGTTACTAAAACTCGCCTCTTGTGTTCGCATTTATTTAGAGAGATTTTTAGATGAGTTTAACCTCAAGAATATAGGAAAACATTCTAGAATTCTAATAGAGGTTTTAGAACTCGCTAGCAAAGGGAATGAGAATTTATAAGGATGACATGGAACTATTTTTGCTAGAGTTACAATTTAAATTCTAGATGTCAGTCACAGGAATTTTTCTCAGTGTATTATGTGGAGATGCTACTTGAAACCTTTTGTGGCGCGACATTTCTCTACTTGCTCTTGGATAGAGATTTTAATTAAAAAATCTGGAGTGACTCCACTCGACTTTCCGAACATTGAGTCATTAACAGTTTTGTAGATAAAGTAAAGAAAGAGGAGTTGTTAAACAAACAAAAGAGAGAAAACCATAATAGAGTGTTTGAGTATTTTTCTCCATATATTACAAGATATTTTATTTAACGCTACTGAACTTTGAGCCCATAGATCATAATGATAAAGAATATTTCGTTGTGTCCCTGTAAAATCCTATAAATGTTAGATTCACCAAAATGCTTATAGTTAGTGCAACAGAGATTTAACATATTCATATAAATTTTCAGCTCAAATGAATAAGGTGTTTAGATGCTATCGCACTTTTAAAAGTTTGGTCCCATAGGCCATAATGATAAAGAAGTTTTCTTTGTGTCCCTGTAAAAAAACTATAAGTGCTAGATTCACCAAAATCTATACAGTTGGTGCAACTGTGACCTATAACATGTGTACAAGTTTTTTGCTCAGATTAATAAGGCGTTTAGACGCTATCATACTTTTAAAAATTTGGCCCCATAGACCATAATGATAAAGAATTTGTCTGTGTCCCTGTAAAAAAACTATAAGTGCTAGATTCTCCAAAATCTATACAGATTGAGTATTTGTGACCTATAATATGTGTATAATTTTTTTGCCCAATTGAATGAGGCGTTTAGATGCTATCGCACTTTTAAGATTTGGGTCCCATAGGCCATAATGATAAAGAATTTTGCTTTGTGTCCCTGTAAAAAAACTATAAGTGCTAGATTCACCAAAATCTATAGGGTTCGTACTATGGTGACATACAATATACGTACCAACTTTCAACTTATTCGAACAAAGCGTTTAGATGCTAGCATGTTCACTCACAGACACACACATACATACACACATACATACACACATACATACACACACACATACATACATCATCGCAAAAATAGTGAAAACGAACTCATTGGACCTCGAAACGTATAGAAACATCAAAATCTCAAATTCGGATTTTTGACATGATT
The DNA here is from genome assembly GCA_963930645.1 of Salticus scenicus. Classification (NCBI taxonomy): domain Eukaryota; kingdom Metazoa; phylum Arthropoda; class Arachnida; order Araneae; family Salticidae; genus Salticus; species Salticus scenicus. The sequence goes on from OZ005652.1 coordinate 204,743,361, forward strand.
ACAATACTTTCCTCACTATAGTGTTCGGAAAGTAAAAATGTTGAATAAAGATGGCTAAAGGTTCCATGTAATTCAAAACAAAAGTTGTTATAGAATAATGATCGTATAGTATAACCGTAGTCCTCGTCATACATAGGTACTTACCAATCATAAGTTAGATTCATATATATATATATATATATTAATAGATATTTTCAAATTAAAAGTAAAGATTTAGAGAAAACATACCCAGTCTTGAAAAAAAAAAAAAAAAAAAAAAAAAAAAAGGCGCTGCTTGATTTCACTAATTACAAAATATTTTATTAGTAAGCTCCTCTATTTTCACAAAATGTAGAATCTGTATATACATTTCAAACTTGTGATAGCAACCATTTTCTTTAACACCTCAAGATAATTATCAAAAATATTTTAAATATGACATCTCCGACTATTTTCAAATTTAATTCAATGGCATAATAACTTCTAAGAATAAATATCTTTCGATAAAATAAGATTTAAAAAAGTATTCAGCGTGCGTGACCACATATTAATTTATGGCCAAAAGAAAACTCACGGATGTAAGAGCCTAGCCATTCTTTTCAGAACGGAAGTGGAAAGCCAACTGACTAATTTTAAATTTTAAATTGCGCTCCTCGGGAAAAACGGGTCCACACACCTAAATTCTGATTCGTCTTCTGGACCGCAGAGGCAACCAATGAATAGTTCCCGCACGGGGAAAAGAAGAACCACGTATCCTCCCGTTCAAAAGCACCGCGGAAAGCAAACTTTACAGGGTGTGTTGAGCGAGGAACGAACGGCTGCAAGTGGATGCTTGCAAAACAAAGTATTTTGAAGTTAGATTTAAAGGAGAGGTGATATATTCATATCACACCTTTTTTAAAACCGAATAAACATTTCATGAAATATAGAGACATACAGGAGAATTCAAACACGTTACGTCTATGAACAAAATTTCTGGTAGGTACAATTTAACTTCTTTAGGCTGTACTAAACAAAATGAAATGAACATTGCATTTTTTATATTCGTAAATCGTATCAAATATGATATGAAAATTATTTAAGATTGGTTTACAATACCATTCAAAATAATTCAGATATTTGAAGGCTATACTTGGAGATTACTGGAAGTACTTTTCAGGCTGCGTTAGGAGATTTTTTATACTGTGCTAAATTTATGTATACTATGTGCAGGGCTCGAAATTTCAACTTAGATTACACTCGCTGAGAAAAAAAAATTTACTCTCCACAAAATATGATTAACTTACTCTATTTTTTACATATAAGATGACCAGAATTTTTTATTGGAAAAAGAGGAGGAATTACGCAATGTCTTTCAATTTATAAGAAAATAGAAGACATTCAATTTTGAAAAAGTCGTCCTTTAGAGGACACAAAATTGGATGAAAATGAATATAAAAACCGATTAAAAAGCTACTTTACACAAGTGGTGGAAACATTTTTACCTCAAATGACGAATGTGGGTAAAAATTTGGGTGAATCTGAATTATGAGTACACCTTAATTTAAATTAATAATATACGGATACGAGAGGAAAAATCCCTAATTTTTATAAGTGTCATTGGACAATATAGTTATTTTTATTATTATTATTATTAATTTTTGCTATAGACAAAAACTTTTTTTTTTTTTTTTTGTTACTTTCATGCAGTTACATAAAAAAAAGTTGGTAGACATTTTTTTTTTTTTTTTTAATTAAAATCCTAATCATAAAAAATAAAAAATAAAATTGGCGAATGAAAAAATAAAATTAATATTCGGCAGATCATTCTTTATCAACATTTCATAAAAGTTCTCACAAGTATAGCCTAAATTAGTCTTAGTAGTTAATAAGTTTTTAAAGTAGGTATACAGGGTGGGCGGAAAGTAACTCCTTACTGGAAATTTTTTTTTTTTCTCCTAATCGAATGTAGGTATGAAAGCAATTTTTTTGTACACATTTAGTTTATTGGGTGTCATGATAATTACAAAAGTTACCATTGAATGTGTGCCCCAGTATTTTCTATACAGTGTCTTAAACGAACAGGTACGTTTGCTACGGCCTTTTGCAAGAACTCATCAGAAACACCACTAGGTAGGTATAAGTAGGTCCTTTGCTAAAATATATGTTGGTCTCTTCTGATCCTTCTCGGGGGTTTTGGAAGAACAAATAGCTCTTTCCGAGCGGGTTAAGGTTCCTATATCGAAAGGATGGCAATGCTCGTCGGTGTGATCCTGATCCTGGTCCATGAATTTATATACTTTATAGTAGGTATGCTTAAAAAAATGAAGATAGAAAAACATTTTGAGAACAAACCATTAAATATCTTTTTCAGGGGCATAAAGATACTCATTCATAGGAGTAGAAGAATATAATAACTCTAAGAGAATATAAAGAAAAATAATTGTGAAAGAATATAAGAAGAATATAAAGAAGAGTAACAACTTATGACAGTTTAGATTTTTAGAATGTAACAGTCTTTCAAGAAATATGAAAACAAACAACATAGAAAATAGACTAAAAGCTAAACACACAACATAACTATTCTTCATGACAGTTAAGATGCTTTGATTATATTTACATTCTTTCCTTTTTCTTTCTTTATCTTCCTCTTTACGGATGTATTAAATTTCTCATTACGAAATTCCTTAAGACGTATCTAGATAAGAAAAAAAGAGGATAAAGTCAAAACATTATTAAACATGGGTAAATGTAAAAAGTTTCCTGGATTGTTCAGCTGTAAAAGTTGGAATGAGTTGCTAAAAAAATAAAAAAATAAAAAAAAATAAAAAAGAAGATTTAAATAATATACATATGTATATCACTAAGAAAGGCAGAAAAAAAAATCTGAAATTTAATTAGATTGTCTGGACAGCTGAGAGATAACAATTATTAGTTTCAGAATAAGATTGTCTGAGTTTATTTTTTATTCAAACAAAATTGCTGTATTGATCGATAAGCAAACATTTGTACTGACAAGGAAATATGTTTACAGAAGGAAATATGTACAAAAAGTGACAATAATACCGTACTTTGTGTTAAATATTCATAGCACTTCACGTTGAAATTAATTTATATATTAGATAACTCCCTATACATTTTAATTAAATCACAGCAATGAAAAGATAATATATAACAACATTTATTTTGCGTCTTTCTTTTACAAGCGTAAGGAAAAGGTATTGCATTAGGAAAAATATTTAATATCTGGTGTTTGACGCTTATGCATAGTAGAAGATAAATTATTTACTGTGAAATGTCGTAATGAATTAAATTATTTTTCAGTAAATCGGATTTTTATTTGTCTGTGTAAACACTCTCAAAGCATTTGATAAATATTTTAAACCTCCAATCGTACTACATGTCATCGTATGAGATGTGATTTTACTACATGAAGAATGGTGGCAGCTTTAAATGTAAACTTTAAAAGATTCTTCTAGGAGAAACTACAGTTGGCAGCAAATTTATTCGAGCACTAGCAAAAATTCCTATGTGAAAAAAGTACACTTAATACTATTTTGTTAAATAAATTTTTTCAAATCATGTTTTCTGTCAAAGAACATGATTTGACCGGGATTTATTTAACGAAACAGTATTAAGTGTACTTTTTTGACATAGGAATTTTTGCTAGTGCTCGAATAATTTTGCTGCCGACTGTAGTTTGCAAAAACCGTCTTACTTTAGACTGAAATTATTCTAAAATATAATGTTTTTATGTAAAAAATAATAAAATAAATTAAACTAACACCTTTTTTTTTTTTTTTTTTTAAATTCTATGCACCTCATTCCTTTGTCGTCTTTATAAGTAAAAATTTCGAGGTGAAAAAACTAGTGAAATTTCATATTTCAAACAAAATTTTGTAGCTTTAGAATCACTGTCAAAGTTTTAAATCAAAAAGTTGAAATAATTGTAATAAAAATAACAACAACAACAACAACAATAATAATCTGAAAAAGTAGAATAAAATAAATAAATATGAAAATTAACTTGAAAAAAATATGCTCATCCTTTAAAAATTTTTAAATCATTTTCTTACCAACAGTTAAACGCAAAAATTTTTGAGATTAAAAATCTAGTGAAATTATCTATTTCAGGTAAATTTCAAAGCTCTAGAACTTATACTGTGATAGTTTAAAGTCCCCTTTCTTAAATTTAGTACGAAAGTTTTGTTTTTTACTTAAATTCATTATAAAAAAATTTCATAAAATGTTTATAAGCAATTTTATCAGTCTGTTATGAAATTTTAATAGTCGATTTCGTTGATATATTAAACAAAACTTTAAATAAAATTTCCTAAAAAATTCATATTGGTTTCTTCAATACCAATATATATATAATGGATTTTTATAGTTTAACTTTTTGATCATTTTTTCGTTTCTCTCTATCTCTCTCTTTTGTCTGTTTGGACAATTACTGAGATGTTATGTAAATTTTGTGAGTACTATGTTTTAAGATATAATGCATGCAATTTTATAAAAAATTATATTAGGTTGAACCTCGAAATTGATTGTTGTTAATGGTGTTATTTTGTGTATGTACCGAAGAAGCAGTGATGCTAGAGTGACTTTTTCAAAGAATGTTTTGCAACTGTATCTCAGTCTCTATTCATGGAATTCTTCCAAACATTTTAGGTAACTCCCTCATTATGAAAAACTGTACTCATTCAATTTTCTGCATATTATTTAACAGCTAATGTTGTTTCAAATTTGAGTACTAAAATTATGCGATAATTATGCTAAAAATGTTACCGAGTTTCGTAACTTTAAATTTTGTCAAACGTATTTTAATTTCTTTGTTCAAAATTAATTAAGAATGTTAACTCTATACCTTTTTTGGTTCTCTGGATGAGCTATTAATATACATGTATACACATATTAAAATATATACTATAAAATTATGTAATATACATATTAAAATATATATTATAAAATAAGGTACTATTGAGAGACTTTCTAAAGAACAATATTCTGAAGGTGATAAGATTTAAGATGTTAAGTAAATTTAATTACATCATTTTACCATTATTGTTTCATAATACCTTGGGAAAAAACTGTAAATTATATAGTGTTATGGAATCAGAGATTATTCTTGTCTTTAATTCTATCTTCAACTATCTCAATAAAATGGCTTAGAGATTTTTCGATTCAACAGAAGAAAAAGGAATTTTCTAAAATATTTAATGAATTATTGACGTTCCTTGAAGGAAAAAAAAATTCTTTTTCCTAAAACACTTAAGATTTTTTTTTTTTTTTTTTTTTTTTTTTTAATATACGCCGAACCAAATAAAAATTAAAAGTGATAAGTTTTTGAAATAATGTGTTAAATTACAATATTTAAAACTTATTACTATGCATTTTCTTGCTATTGAATAAATATATTGGATATTTACAGACTTACTTATAATGTAAATTTTTCGCGTGATAGTTTCTGTTTAAAAAAAAAAAAAAAACTGTTTTAGGTACCGAGGAGGAAGTTTAAGATGTTGATCGAACTGGTTAGAAAACTTAATCTGATAATTTGCTTTAAGAAGACAATATCTAAAAAATTTTAACTTAAAAAATACAAATTAATAAAAATATAAATATACTCAATAATTAAAATACGTTATAAATATTTTAAACCATATTTTGCTTTATTTAAATCCTAAATTGTGTTTAAGATATGGGGATTTAACCCTTTGTGTCCCGCCGGGACTTTAAAGTCCCATCAAAAATATTCAATATAGCCTAAATTTACTGCAGGATTTCATTGGTACTTCAAAGTCCCTATAGTTTAAGCTTTCCTTATAGTTAAGTTATAGTTTAAGCGAAATTTAATATGAGATGTTTCTCATGCAGCAAAGAAATATAATAAAAAGGTTTCAAACTATTTTTCCAAAAATAAGGTAATTTGGGATATGAAAGGTTAAGTAAATTAACTGTTTGAAATACTTTTATTTTATTTTTTTGTTTATAATTTAAAATTTTAATTAATTACAATATGTATTTCTTCCAAAATTTTGATATTTTTATTCCTTGAAAAGTTATGATTTTTAATGGCATGGTTATATTAAACATAAATAAACACCGCTCAGTTGCTTTGTTAGCTATATTAATTCGTACTCTGCTATTACTCCTATTTAATATATATATATATATATATATATATATATATATTAGCTTTGAAATAAATTTATGACTAAATATAAGATTTATTGTTTTATGGAGAGGAAAAATTGGGAATGAAAGGGTTAAAATTTATCAGTTATCTGCAATCGAGTCTAAGCCACTGTATGAGTTAAAAAAGAAATGTATAGTGCCATAAGTATAAACGTTAAAACAATCAGAATTGAAATTATAAAGGAATTTTTTTTAAGTGGGAGTAAACGAAATTTAACGTTAAAATAGAATTTAACAACTTTAAGGAAATTTATATTGTGTATTCTTCGACCACATTTCATGAAACCATGGAAGCCTCTGCGCAAGCGCTAAATCAACGAGTCCACTGTTAAAATAGGGATGACAGTCATCTGGCTCAGAGAAAATGAATGATAACAGATCGCAAATTATTGGATATTTTCCAAATCACAACCTGCCAGTCAAGCTGGCACCCCCCCCCCCCCCCCCCCCAACATTTTAAACGCGTCATCACTGGTAGTTTTAGGAAACGTGGCTGCACTATAAAATTATAATTGGTATATCGAAAATAAATAAATAAATAAATAAATACTGCCTTCATCTAGAACGAATAAATAGTGATTTTCTATATTCCTAAACTAGAAATATAGATTTCTGATCTATGAGTATAAGGTAAACTAATAAACTGAATAGATGAAATGATCGATAATTTTTAGTCTATACATTTTTAATATGGTGAAAATTTCTTAAAAAAAAAAAAAAAAAAAAAAAAGATTAATTGTGTCTCGATAGCGCTTTACGCAATTTCTGAGTATAATATACATAAAATGTTTTTTTAGAGCATATATAAATATCAGTTTTAATATAAACAATATATTAACAGAATAGGTAAGTCTCACTGACCTGGAATTATAGCATCAGATGAATAAACAGGCGGTGGTAGAAGAATTCATTAAATCTTTATGGATATTATAGTCAGCACCCCACACCACTGAATAATACTTTGCTATGCTAAAATGAGACCTTTTAAAACATGATTAGAAAATATAAATATCACTCGTTTAAATTTTCTTAAATTAAGTATTCATATTTTAGTTTTTCACTATTTAAAAAAACATTAATCTAAAAACCTATTAAGGGCACATACAACCCTTAGAACTTCAAAAATTAATTATAGTCTTTTTTTAAGTAAAATATTGTTAACTAAGCTTCATTGAGCGTGTCTAATTGTTATCTATAAGTTTACTATGTATTTTGGAATATAATTTAAATTATGTGGTGAATTATTTAATAAATTATGTTTTAATAATAAATGTGTTTTTTTTTCACCTTGCACACAGGATATCTCTGTAACTATTCAATATTTTTTCTTGAAATTTTCACTGATTGTGTAACATATCAGATCTTTCACACTGAACCTAAATTTGTACCCCCCTCCCCTATTTTTCATACAGGTAATAATTCAGATTTTATTAAAAATAAATGATTTTAAAACCTTTATATATATATATATATATATATATATATATATATATATATATATACATACATATATATATATATATATATATATATATATATGTGTGTGTGTGTGTGTGTGTGTGTGTATGTGTGTGTGTATTTTTTTAAACTTAAATTTGAATAAATTTAGGTTCAGTTTCAAGAATCTGATATGTTACATAATCTGTGAAAATTTCAAGGAAAAATATTAAATAGTTTCAAAGATATCCTGCGTGCAAGATGAAAAAAAAAAAAAAAAAAAAAACACATTTATTATTAACGCATAAATTATTATATAATTCACTACAGAATTTAAATCATATTCCAAAATACATAATAAACTTATAGGTAACAATTAGACATGCCCAATAAAGCTTAGTTAACAATAATTTACTTAAAAAATGACTATAATTAAATCGATGTTTTTTGAAGTTCTAAGGGTTGAAGTTCCCCTTAAAAAAAAAAAATAGATATTGTTTATATAAATGTGTGTACAAAGCTTTATAGCAATTGGTGAAAAACTTTTTTCAAAACTTTGCGATTGTGGACAAGAAGTGCCCGATGAGTGTTCATTTCAGAAATGAAGCATTAAATTTTGAAATGCAATGAAGTTCAGTACTGAAACCAGTTAAAATTTCTCTCATAACTTTGAACTAAAATATGCAGAATCCTTAATGAGGAATTAAAATGTTTAGAATTGTTCACATTTAAACATGGTGTTTTTTAACTTTTTTTTCTTTTTGAAGGTTAAAACTTTGTAGATTCCTTAAATCAACCTGTATAATGAATACTATAGATATTTTTGCATTTAAAACTGCATAAAATGTAACAGATTTCTGACGATTATTATTCTTCTGAAATTGAGCTCATTGTCAGATATTAACGCAGGCCTGCAAAATCGTACTTTTCAATTTTTTTTCTTCACTGCGTTGGGTGTTTCTAATGTGTTATGATGCGCTGAAATCAGAAATGATCGTCTTTTTACTTTCTCTTACCCATAAGGTAGAGAAAGTATTGTTTTTGGGTCAAATTTTCGAACGTGAGATTTTGTTATATTTACACGTTCTGAGGTCCCCTGAATACGAAAATCATGTTTTTAGCAAATGGTCTGTGTGTATGTCTGTGTGTGTGTCTGTGTGTCTGTGTGTGTGTGTGTGTCTCTCTGTGTGTGTGTGTGTCTGCGTGTATGTCTGTGTGTTATCAGCATATCTCAAAAACAAATTATGGCAGAAAGTTCAAACTTGGTATTCTAAATGTGTATCATATAGGGATGCTACAGTAAGATTTTCGTTAAGATCAAGCAAATGGTTCGTGTACAGGGACAATCAAGATAATTCTAATACATTACGTCTATGGGGGAAATTGCAGGAAAGTAGAGTTTATTTCTATCACGTAAGGAATTTTCACAAAATAAGAATGAAATTTGGAAGAATTCACCAAGAGACTATAACAAAATCGAAATAATTTATGTATAAAATGCATTAAAATCGGCTGTTATTTACACATTTTTTAAATGTGTTTCTTTACCACGAGCTTTTATATCGAGCATTTTACCTTGTGCGCGGATTGAAGGCTTTGTGGGGGGGGGGGGGGAGTTCTCTATGACACATCCACCAATAATCTGCTAACATGTTAACACCCGATCGTCCTGATACTACTTTCTATACATTTCTTTGGTGTTTTGCTGAAATAGTTGTCCTTGTTCTTCACACACATCACCCGAGTTTTCTGGGAAATATCTTAGATGGGAGTTGTAAAAGTAGAATTTTAGGCTCATACAATCTCATTTTTTGTCAAAACTGTACGTGATGGAAATTTTTGAATAATTTTTCCTTAACCCATTTTATCCCATTGTCCTATTTAAAGGACAGCTGAAAAATAGCATATAGAAATCAGAATTTGGTGCGAATATTTTGTCAGCTGGAATATATAATGGTATATATAAGCTTCTGCTAGCATGTTATGTGTCTCACCTCCTCCATCTGGAATCTTTATTTAATCATTACATTGGGGGTGTGGTTTATCTTCTCTTTGCGGTTAAAAATTCTTTCTGGAGAACTATCATGTAAATAAGGAAGTATTATACAGATAAAGCAAAACTTTATACTCGGAAAGCACTTTTCACTATTGAAGAGAACACTAAAATATATAAGTGCAAATTTCATCCTCTTTATTTCAATGTCCTGCGTACAAGGTGAATAAGATTTCTTATACAGAATAATTAATTTTTTTTTTCAAATTTTGTTGTATTTAGTTTATTTAGGTTTAATACGTTAATCGCCACGATAATATCAGAAAAATTTTCACATGGGCCATGGTAACTTTATTAGACAATTTAGTTAAAAATGCGTGTTAAAAATGCGTCAGGCACATATGACTGACATGGCGATTAACGTGTTAATAATTACTCGCGGTATATCATATTCCTTTTAGGGTTATTTCCTAGTTAAAAATGCGTGTTAAAAATGCGTCAGACACATATGACTGACATGGCGATTAACGTGTTAATTAACCTTAAAAAATATAATTTTTCGTAAATTTGAGCAAAATAAATAAATTGGGATAAAATGGGTTAATCAGCATCCAAAAATACATCAGAAAAGCATATCACCTTGACGAAAAAAAATTCATCTTCGACCTGGGTAATTATTGGCTTTTCTGGGTCTGATTTGAAGCAAAATTTTAATTTGCATTCGCAATACATATTATTTTTACATATTATTTTTAGAGATGTTCGTATTCATATAATAATAGATCTAGACATGATGTCATTACATTAAAGTCATGAATATAAGATATTAAAGCGCATTGAACATATTTTTTTTCAAATCGTTAACTCAATAATACTCGGGTACCGATTTATTCAAAAGACAGCATGTTTAGTGATAATACCAGGAATTAAAATATAGCTAAAAAATATGTTACACTGAACAGGAACGCTTCCTTTTCCTCCTGATACATGTCCGGAAGTACATTTTACTTTATGATTGTAACTGATGTCATTCTTTATTCCGTGATCACTGATAATATTAGTTTTCTATAACTTATTTTTGGCAATCACTAAATTACTACTTAATAAACGATTTTTTTTTTTTTTTTTTTTTTTTTTTTTTTTTTTAATTAGAAACGAGCTACGAATTACGATAAAGACTTATATTTTCTAACTTATTTTCTTCAAGACTTATTTTCTTGTATATTGAAAATATATAGCAATTTTTTCAATTATGATTATTTAAACGCATTCTCTTATTTTATAGGAAGAAATAGATTTAATGTTATGTCTAAGCTGCTTTAAGCACTATTACAATTTTTCCATAATTAAGCCTTTCTTCAATAAACTAAAATTATCTCTACAAATATTCTATATAAAAATAGAATAAACAGAAATTTGAATTTAGATATCTTAAATATGAATAAAATGATTGGTATTTATTTATGCCTATGATTCTCAATTATTGATAAAGCCATATTATCTGCGCTCTCTTGTGTACCAAGCACAGTTTCATAGAGAAATATAGTATTTGATCCTTTGAGTCTTTTTAATAAAATCACAAGTGTTATGTACTGGTTGTAAAGAACTAAAATTTTCTCGAAAGGACGGACAGGAAAGATTTAATCGCCAAATAGTTTTAAGCATGTCAGTTTTTTATTTTATTTTATTTATTATTATTTTTTAAGCAAGAAAAGAAAAAAAAGAAAGAAAGAAGAACATCTGATCCCTCCCATCCATTTTTTAAAAACTTTCTCTTACTCATGTAGGGTAAGTGCTCCAGTGATTGACACTTTTAGAGGAATTTCTGATGTTTTCAATCTTTTAGTCATCAGAAACTATTTTTAGAAATCTTAAGTTAGTATATATATTATGAAAGACTTTCAGAACCAATATATGTTAAAATATATGCATCTGATAATAATAATAATAATTATTTTTTTATATGAATTTTAATTTTACACCCACTCAATGTTCTAGTAATTGACACTACCAGTTTTTCATTTTAGCAGTAATTAGAATCCTATGCTCCAGTGTTTGACACTGCTAGTTTTACATTTTATCTGTTCTTGGCATCCTATGCTTCAGTGTTCGATATACAATGTTAAAATTCTTATATTTAAAACATGTGCTTTTACTTTTTTCTTATTTATTAATTATTTCGGAAAAGATGTGAATTACTGGAGCATGTCAATCACTGGAGCACCTACTCTAGTAGATAAACTCTAGTCTTTGAGTAAAATTTTCGAAATTGATTTTTTGTTATATTTACAAGGTTTGAGGCCTCCTGAAACCGTAAAACAGGTTTTTAGCGGTTAGTCGGAGTGTTTCATCAGCATATCTCATGAAGAAATAGCAGAATAAAGTGCAAATTTGGTATTCTAAATTTGTAACATACATGGATTTTACATTAAACTTTTCGTTGAGAGGAAGCAAATGGCTCGTATACAGAAAAAACCAATGGAATTCAAATACATTACGTCTATAGGAGAAATTTCTAGAAGATACAATTTAATAGGAATAGGCTGCGTTAAGCAGAAGGAAATAGACACAAATCTTTTATATACATAAAAGCCTGTTTCACGTAGAATAGAATATGAAAATCATTCACCATTCGTTTACTGGGCTACCCAAAAGAACTAGAATCTAGTGAGATTATGCTTAAAAATTTCGATAAGTATATTTCAAGTTTTACTGTGATTTAATTAATATAGGACTGTAGTTATGTATATAATGTTGTGTGTACAGGATTTATTTAAAAAGTACAGGGCTACCAAAAATTAAGCGAAAACGTTCTTTTCTATCTAATGTAATTGGTGATAGTAATTTATTATATTTTACCATGTCTAGGAAAATTGCTCAAGAAGGAAAAATAATTCTTTATTCATGAGGTAAATAAAGAGCTTTTTAATTTAAATTTTCAGCGCTTGTTTTTTGTACAATTACGCGTTTTCAGGAGCAATGAATACAAAAGTCAAGTTTATAATGGTCGTTCTTCTATGTGTTGATAAGTATCTTTTATCAGCGTGAAAAAAAAGTAAAAAGTAAAAAATAGAAAATTAAATTGTTTTATTTTGAAAATCAGATGAGGTTTCTTCTTAAAAGTTTGATGAAGATTGATAAGTTTTAAGGAGTGATGCGGTCGAAAGCCGTCTGAATAATTTGAAATATAATTTTATAATTTAATAATAGTCTTTAATTCTACAGAAACGTTGGTAATATATTAAAATGGAAACTGTACTCCTGACACAAAATTATTTGTCAAATAAACCTCTTCCTAAAACTAGTTTGAAAATTTTTTAAACGCAGGCTTACATGCAGTATTTTTTTACTCCGTTACCTGCAATTTGTCATTAAAATATTGAAATGTAGGATAAGAGATATTCGTATGAGTTTCACAGCAGACTATAATTGTTATTATTATTATTATTATTATTATATTTTGTTAAGCAAATTTATATTACTTACTTCGCACGCGCTGCATACAGGCCCTTTATTTATGCATAAATATATACGCGTGCGGCTATGTATCCGGATGTTTAAAATCGAGACAAATTTAGGTAAATGTATTTATTATACTTTTATTAATAATACATTAAATAATTGTTTTTAAGTTAAAATAATTTTATTTTAGAAAGTATTTTAATTTCAGTAATCCTAACGTTGCTGTAGTCTGTTGAGTTTCATCGTTGGATTCTTCTGGTTTGAAATTCGTAAAATACATTATCAGCTTAAAAGCATTTTGCGTTCACTTCCTTACAAATGTAGAATGCAAAAATTACTTTTCTGTGTCAGCATTAATGGAATCGATACCTAACAAAGTCTGTTTACTCTACTCGTTGGGTGTCGTTTAAATATAAATGAGCTGGAACATTTTGAATACATTTCAAGTTGATGATACTGTAATTTCACTAAGAATTTTCAAAAGTATTCCGTCGAGCATGTTTTACTACGGTTACAACATTTTAGCTTTACACGGTAACAGACGGACGTGAGTGAGTGTGTAATGTTCAGAAGATGGATAATCAGACAATTTCTTAGATTTAATTTTTGAGGGGAGTTCTGAAATGCTAAAGAATGTTAAATGTCAAAATACTAATATCATAAGTTTTCACATAATTTATAATTGAATGAAATATATACAATTTTCAAATGGAATCCCTTCTATTTATTTAAAAAGATGCAATTAAAATATTACATATTTTGTTAGAAATAATTTTTTTTTTATTTAATAGTTGAAAAATTAGTTAGTTTCTAATTGTTGAAGCTCTATCGCTAAACGGGAATGATTTTTAAAAGAGTTTCTAAAGTGGTTTTTCATTTACTCACAAAAAAAAAAAAAAAAAAAAAAAAGACTAGTTATTTGATAAATAAACCAAAAGGAAAATATTTCAATATATTAAGCATACAAAAAATATAATTGAAAATACAGACAACTGTCTCAATAACATTTAGAAAACTTTTAGTAATGCATAATAGCCAGATATGATGTGTATTCTTAAATATGTAAAAGAAACCGCATTCTAGGATGGATTATTAATTGTATTTCATTGATGCTTCCCATATACATCAGGTCTTTTCCTCAGAACTACCGCAAGTAAGCCTGGATACCTTTTTTCGTCCCCAGTGCATCCAAACGTAGTCCTAAGGAAAACATGTGCTAATAGTTTTTTTTTTTTTTTTTTTAAATCCATAAGAATATTAAAAATATAGTCAAATAGAACTTCGTAGTACTCGCTCTGTTTGATTACTGAGAGTTTTACATTAAATCCCCATTATTAGTAGTATTGTTATAATTATTATTATTACAATTTTTAAAGCTCCTATTACTCAATTTTCTATTGGCTTATCTCACATAATCATTTTCAATTCTAGTTAATAATCCTTTCCTAGAACCCAGATCCCTTCACATATGTATCAAAATATTTTCTTCCTGATTTTTACGCACTGATGCCGTGATGCTCAATATTTGCATTTTTATTAATTTATATATATACATCGTAATCTATACCTATTACAATCTAGCTCTATTTTTATTTCTACAAAATGATTGTTATTGCGCTAACACCAAATTGAATAGACGCATTTGCTCAGTAAGTGCAAGCATCAAAACCAAATCTTGAAAAAAAAAAAAAAAGTAATTTCTGAATTTTTTCAATGTGCGATAAATTGAAGTGAGTTAATTAAAAAATGTGAGTGTAATATGTATTCATGCAGTATATTCAATATATTTTGTGATGCAATACCGAATTAAGCCAAAATTTGGAATGAAAATAGTTTTTTCTGTCATTATAAAAGTGATTGTCATTCCCGGTTGTGGGTACCTTCGTGTAACCGGTTGTGGGCAACTATGTTTTTTTTCATTTAAAGCGTATTTTTGACATACAAATTGTCAAAAATGGTCATTTAAAACAACATAACATATTTTATTAATGTTTTATGTATTTTTAGGCATTTTTAGGCTTTTTTAGCCATGTCAACCCCGGAAAAGTCAATCGATCCAAAATAAATGCATTTTAAGGCGACGGTTAAAGCCATTTAGGATTACCTTAGTATATACGAAATCCATAAAATCGACTCTCCGAGAATATGGACCTCCTCGCAGCTTCTGTGTCCCTACAGAAGAAGCTTAGAAAAAGTAAGGGAACTCCACCTGTCAAACTGCTGACCAAGCGCGCTAAAAATAGGAACATTCACGATCAGGAGATGATGTCGATTTCTGCATCATTTGTTTGGAGCACTTGCTAGCATGCCGAACAAAAGAAAATTCAATCAAATGCAACGAGTATGATCGCCTGGTGCCTTTGAAATGTGCCAATGTAGACGAAACTATTTTATTTACAAGCATTGCACTTCTGATTTGAAGGATGAAGAACATGACTAATAAAATTGGAAAAATGTCATTTTCTGTTGTTATTTTGGCCGCTGAATCCTTACAAAATAAATAAATTTTATTATTTTATTCTATTTATGGTGATTTTCTTAATATTTTTCCATTTTTAGTTGATTTTTAAGGTGTGCCCACAACCGGATACATTTTCTTTTGACTAAAAATTATCACTTCACAAAATTGGTGATAACATTTTTCTGATTGACGGAATCGATACAGTTGCTTCATGAAACGTTAGCTAAGGGTTCTAGCATTCTATTGTTGTTCATATGTTTGCATAATATTTACTCTATCAAAAGTTATAAGCCAAAATCAAAACTGTGAATGTGGTCCGATATGTTTCTAAATGGTTTGTTATAATAGAGAATATTTAAGAATAATTACTTTGTTGATATTGTCATGAAAATTGCTGAGAAAACTCTTCTAATTTTGTCTTTTAATATTATTTCGTAGTTATTATTACGAATATTATTATTATTTTGTAGTCTTTTTCTATATTTCCTAAGTAGTTTTACGAATAAAAGTAAAAATGAAAAACTGCACACATTTTTAAGACGAAGAATATGAACTTAATTAAAGATAACATATATCTCTATCTATCTATCTATCTATCTATCTATATGTATATATACATATATCCAAAAACATTAAATATTCAGAAAAAACCTTCACTGGATAGAAAAACTCGGATAGCATGAAGTTTCAAATATTTTACCTCGTAAAAGTTTTCCTGAAATTTCCGTAATCTTTTCTATATAACCTCTAATATATATGCATATTTATTTTTTGCTATGTAATTTCATAAAGAAAAAATGCGTAGTAATTCTAATTTAGGAGTTATACAATATACATATATATATATATATATCTTAGACAGAAACACAAAATTTTTTAAATCACATGCAAAAATATTTTACAAGCTATCAGGAAAAAAGTCACCGGAAAAAACGATCCCCACAAAACGTCCCATGGAAGGAACGTCCCTCGGAAGAAAAGTCTTCTGGAAAAAATGTCCCTAGAAAAACGTCCCTGGAAAACTGTCTCTAGAAAACTGTCCTCCAAAATTTTCGAAATTTCACCCTTATATCTTGTAGGTCAAATTATTGACAAAGTTTTATTATTATTCAAAATTAAAAACGAAATTTAAAAAAAGGTATGTTTTGATTATTGCAAAGCATTTCTGTATCCTGTTATACAATACCGGTTAAAATGCACAAACAAAAGCACTGATTTTTCTAAATTTCATAGGGGGTGGGGGCACAATCGGTTTCTTCGTTTCTTCTGAGAGGCAAAGCTCCTTCGCCTATCTTTTGCTTTACAGTCTAGTTTTTCTTAATTCAAATTTAATATTTTATTGTATTTTATTTTTTATTTATATTAGAAATAATGAGTAACTTTTTCTGTTCCAGGCACTCTGCTGTGTGTTTTATATCTATGATAAGTGAAAGATTGTTACTTAAAAGAAAATGACTTGATTGGAAAATATTTCCGAATAATTATTTTATTTTGTGTACCAAAATGTACGGCGGCATAGCTTTAATGCAATGCACAATACAAGGAATTCTAAATCGAAAAGTTTAGTCTCTAAATTTGCTTTGTATACAGTTTACAAGCTCTTGCTATAACGTGTAAAACCTACTTACAACAATTTAACATCCAGCCAGCCCTTGGTTACCGAATCGATTCTCTTTGCTTAAGAAGAAAAAAAAAAGTGAATAGTATGCATTTATAAAAAATTTGAATCCAAAACAACCTTTATAAAACCGAGGAACACTTAATATTCGTCGTCCATATTGTGCTGGAGTTTCTTTTTACGATTCTGTTAAATATATACAGTTGGCAGCAGAAATATCCGAGCACTAGCAAAAATTCCTATATAAAAAAGTATACTTAATACAGTTTTGATAAATAAATCCTTGTCGAATCCTGTTCTTAGTCAGGAACATTTTTTTTTTTTTTTTTTTTTTTTTTTTTTACAATTATTTTACAGTGGTAGAATGTGATTGCATCTAAAACACAAGTCAATAATATCTGTGATATATGAGCCTCCTGATGAAAATTAAGGAATATGTTGTTGATTAAAATAACACAACTTAATGAAATGTTTTTTTTTTTTTACTTTAAATTGTATAAAATTTTATTAAGAAGCTTAACTTAAATAAATACAAGATAAAAAGAACTTTTATACACCATGTTTTTAAATTTTCTGTTGAATCATATAAACGCTACAGAAGGCAGCGAGAACCCGGAGAAATTGGATAAAAGTATTAAAAAAATTCCTTGCTATCGTGTTTTAAGCTATTATAAAAGTTTCAAATGGCTGTCTAGCCGAGAAGTTAGTTAAAAATTGATTACAAGCTTTGTACTGGTAACGCTGCCTAAGGCAGCAGGGTCCAGAAGCAATTGGTTAAAAATATTTTTGAAATGCATTTTCACCGTATTCCGAAAGTTTCAAATGTCTAGCTACTCGGGAAGTTAGTTAAATAAATTTTCTGTTGAATCATATAAATGCTTCCGAATACAATAGGGACCTGAAGCAATTGACTAAAAGTATTGAAAAAAGTATTGTCACCGAGTTCTGAGCTATCCTGAAAGTTTTAAATGTCTAGCTTGTCGGGAAGTTAGTGAAAAATCGATTGCAAGCTTTGTACTGGTAACGCTGTCGAAGGCAGCAGGAACCCGAAGCAGTTGGTTAAAAATATTTAAAAAATGCATTTTCGCCGTGTTCTAAACTATTCTGAAAGTTTCAAATGTCTAGCTAGTCGGGAAGTTAGTTAAATAAAGTTTCTGTTGAATCATATGAACGCTGCCGAAGGCAGTAGGGACCTGAAGCAGTTGACTAAAAGTATAAAAAAAATGTATTGTCACAGTGTTATGAGCTAGCCTGAAAGTTTCAAATGTCTAGCTAATCGGAAAGTTAATGAAAAATCGATTGCAAGCTTTGTACTGATAACGCTGCCGAAGGCAGCACGAACCCCAAACATTTGGTTAAAGGTATAAAAAAATGTATTTTCACCGTGTTCTGAACTGTTCTGAAAGTTTCAAATGTGTAGCTAGTCGGGAAGTTAGTTAAATAAATTTTCTGTCGAATCATATAAGCACTGCCGAAGGCAGCGGGACCTGAAATAGTTGACTAAAATTATTAGAAAAATGTATTGTCACCGTGTTGTGAGCTGTCCTGAAAATTTCAAATATCTAGCTAGTCAGGAAGTTAGTTAAAAATCGATTGCAAGATTTGTCCATGACGAACACACAAACAAACAAATAAACAAGAATCGAAGTTAATAAAAACATGGTAAAATGCTCTAGTTTCACATATTCTGTAACAATCAAAAAGCAGATTTCTTAAGGACCATTCTAGATATAATTTTGTTGGGATTCTTTTTTATTTAATAGGCATTTTGTAAAAAATTACTTCATCGTACACAGATGGTGAATGGGACGTAATAGTTATCCGAACATGCGTCAAATTTTTGGTTTGAGGTTAATTTTCATATTCTGTTTATATGAAGAATGTTATCGATATGAATTCTAGGTGTAGTTATAAATCGTTAATTAAAACTTTACTGAAAAGAAAAAAAAAAAAACAACCCTAGAAAAAAATAGTTTAAGTACTTTTATTTTTTATGTCTGAGACGTTCTATAGCGTGAAAACTATTTTAATTTTGTTGTTTCCTTTCCCGATGGTTAAAAGGTCTCTTGTTCATAATTTACATTCCTATCACATGTTCAATCATTTTAATGAACCCAGAATCCGATAAAAATTTTTAAGAAAATTACAAGTCCCCCAAAAATAAATGATTAAATATTAGATAATATTCTAGATCAAATATAGGAACTATCATGCTTTTACCATAACAAATACTATAAAAAAGTTGTCTAGCCTTGAATGCTTTCCATGCAAACATGAATGAACCATAAAATTCTTGCAACCTAACAATTTTTTTATTCATCTATATTTTCATATAATGTAGCATTGGTAATTTTGATATATTATACAATTTTGTTTGATTTTTTAATTTTATGGAAACCTTAATTAATTTTTTAATAATCATAATGGATTTAAATTAAATAAAAGAAAGAAATAACTATGAGACTTTCAGTTCAGACTTTCATTTTGGACATTAGTCATCTCTGTGTGAAATATTTTCAACCTGCTTGTGGTAATTAAAAGAATGTGATGTATGATATCATACTCCTATAATGTGGTCAAAGATTTTTTTTTTTTTTAATTATATTCATGGTACTCGAAAATTAAATTCCGAATTCTAGTGGATGCATATATACTTAAATAGCAGTTCCAAGATTATATTAAAACAATGATTAATGAATGTTCATGTTATTTTATCATTACTCAAACCAATGATATTTATTATGGACTAAGGTATAATTTCCCAAGATTTATCGGATCGCTTCGTTTCAATCCCTCGATCAATCGTTGGCGACATTTTCTCTAATATGAGTAGTATTAATTTATTTCTTGAAATTAATGAAAATTTTTTTGAATTTGAAATTTAATTTATGTAACTACTAGACTATTATGAAACATATATATGTATATATGCGAAAACTTATAGAAAATTACCAGACTTTGAACAGATGGACAAGGGTCGAAATAAGATGAAATAAAATAAGGGTTAAAATGAGGGAAATAAAATAAAATAAGTTGTAACTTTATCTGAGCCACTATACGAATAGTGAATAGTGTAAGCAATTTTTTGTAGTTTTCTCTAAAATAAAGTACATTATGCCAAAGAACTTTTAATGCCCAAACCGCACACACACACACACACAAAAAAAAAAGAAATGTAAAAAGATGTAGAAATATGAGAATAGATTGAAAAAACAGTACAAGAATTATTTAACAGCTACATGCATAGAACATGTGAATACAAATAGAAACTAACGCCGATTTGCAGTTAATGTTTAAGCTAAAAAATACAAGAAAATATTATCATGGAATGAAGTTAAAAAGTACAAGATAGTATATATATATATATATATATATATATATATATATATATATATATATATATGTATATATATATATATATATATTAGGTCTTTGCATAAATTCGTGCTGTTTTTTATTGTTTCATTTCATAAAAATACATCAAATCAAATGACAATTTTTAATCAAAATACCCTCCATTACTTTCTACAACCTTTGCCCATTTTTCGGGTAACAAATGTATACCACGGCGATGGAAGTTCTCGTCTTTGGAGGCAATAAAATGATCCGCGTCCGCACGAACTTTTGCAACGACCTAATATATATTTCTGAATATTAAAGAAATAAATAACAATATTCCAGAATTCATCTGTTTTTACTTTGTAAAATAAATGTTTGAAATATATTTCTTTATCTTAATATATTTTGATGAAATTAATAATACTATTACATTTATTTTTTAATAAAAGCCATTGTGCTTGTCAATTTCCTTTTTAAGTGTGTTTTTGAAAGATGTTAAGAATAAAACCAGCCAGGTAGTTAGAATTTTTATGCTTATTCTTTCAATATCTAACTTCTACAACAATCTTGCTTCCATCTTGCGTCGAAAGCTAAATATGTTATTGAGAAAGTTGAAATTTTCTTTTAAATAACAGCCATTATTTTGCTTACAGTTTTTTTTTTTTTTTTTTTCTTTTCTTTTTTTAAAGAAAGGCGATTTAAATATGTATCAGAAATAAAGAGACAGACAGACAGGGATTTTGACATCGATATAATATACACTTTTATAAAAATTTCAACTCATTTATTTTTAACGTGATTATTTTAATATCGATGCGTTATTTTATGACACATTCAGGGTCAGAAATTTCCCAGTATAAAATGTAATATATATCTATATTAAAAAAAATCAGACTTTTGTTTGTAAATTTGTCGGAATCAAAAAATTTTGCGGTATCTACATTTTTCACACACCATGAAAGCCAAAAATGACTTCAGAAAGCTTTGCCTGTGTGTATGTGTTTGTGTGTGTGTGTGTGTGTGTGTTTGTGTCATCGTGTCTGTATGTCGCTATTTTTGTCCGGGCATAACTCGAGAACCGCTGAACGGAATTAAACAGCACTTGGCAGCAATTTAGATCTTTACCCAGCTTAAAATTATATCTTTAGAAATTTTCAAAATTTTGATTAGTTTTTGAATTGTGGGTAAAAAACGCACCATAAAGATTTTGTCAGTAAAACGCTTTGAATGAAAAAATAAAATATAAGAATAAATTTTTAAGCTAAATTCTTTTTTTATTCGCGTGATTCACACTACAAATTATGAAAAGATTAAAATGAAGTGTTTCCATCTAAATAATTTCATACTTTAGTTAATTTTAAAAAATCTAATTGTCGTATCGAAAAACTGTTTACACTCTAGGATTCAGAAAAATTGTGAGGTCGAGCTATGGAGCGTCACTAAAAGTTGGGACGGTTAGATTATTTCGTCACCAGGGACTCGGCGAAAGTCTTGGTCGAGATTGTTTTATGTCAGCATTGTGCAGCAGTAAAATAATTAGGATCTCGGTGTTAGATGAGTAGAAGAGATGTTAAAAGGTTTTAATTGAAATGAAATGAAAGGGAGTTGTTGAATGGAGTATAAAAGGAAAGATAGTGAATTGCTAGATATAGATATAGGATGTGATGTAGTGGAATGGTGATAAAGGTGTAGCTGATTAGTGTGGAGTTAAGAGAGATGTTGATGATGGTGATAGTTTTATGCGAATGATGGTAGAGAGGTGTAGTATTGTGGAGTAAAAAATAAAAGAGTCGGTCGTGTCCGGGAATCCGCTCGACGCTCTAAAGTGAGAAAAGTGATAAGGAGCCGTGAGCAGTCGTCAAAAGGATCAGCGTGGGTGAGATAAAGCAACTTCCTATTTTATGTCTTGTAAAGTTATTTCCTGAGGTCATTTATTTAAATTACGTTAGCTCAACATCCTCTTTAATTTTGAATGCTAAATAAAATTTGTTTATTTAGCATTCAAAAACTGTTAACTTTGTCTCGAGCTTTCATCATTACGTAATTAAGTTAATCTAAGTTTATATTTAAGATTAAGTAAAATCTACATTAGAGAATCATGGAGCACTCAGATTCTCTACATTGGCGCCCAACTTTGCTCGAATCCCCCCCCCCCCCGAGCAAGTCTTTTTTGATGGCACCACTTGTGTGCTGCAGTTTTTTGAGCAGCTTGAATACTTTTTTAACTTTTATACCATTGATCGGTCCAAAAAATATGGGTGGTTATCATATTCATTAGAAGGAGAACCACGACAGTGGAATAGATTAATCGCCTGCCATTCCCTTGGGCCAAATTCAGCTTATGAGGATTTAAAAAGGCGGATCATCGACCTTTTCGCCACTCGGTATGATAAATTACGATTGGAACATGACCGTCCCCTCCCCCCTCACAAACGTCAGTGGGAGGCGGCAATCAAACCAGTGGAAAACCCGCAAGAAATTATTAAGTCACAGGAAGCGAGCTCAATTAATTTCGATCAACCTAAAACTGGCAATGAAACCGTTATTTCTAGTGACAAAAGTCGCATAAAAGTTAATGAAAACGAGCAAACTATGCCTTTAACTAGTACTACAGACAAATCTACGTCTGATTTTCAGCCCTTGGCTCCGGATAAAAAATCCGAGAATTTATCTAGCATAGAGACGGCGGTTGAAAAGGAAAATACGATTGAACCAAATTCTGTAAATGAATCCCTTGATTTAAGTGAAACGAATGTTCAACTAAATTCTACTGTTCAAACCTCGCATATCCCTCATTCGCATTTAAATGCTGAACCGGCTCAAGCCGAAATATCAAACGTAACTGAAGCTCGGGTAACAGAGATTGTAAAGGAAATTAAAATAACTGCGGCCGCTGAAGCCGTTAAACGGACCGACAGTGACAAATTAATAAATGTAGTGGCTAATCCTTTGATCAACAAATCACATTTATGTTTTCAAACTGTTAAGTCAAGATACCTTTCTAGTAATTTAAATGCACCTAATAATAAATTACAGTTTAATTCTCAAACTATCAAGTCGGCAGATTCTGCTAATTTTATTGATAAATCTCATACAAATGCTAAACCGGTCGATTCCGGAAATTTATCTCATGAAACAGGAACAATAGTCGCAGAAAATGTTAACATTAATGTTGGTACTCAACCTTTAGCAAATGAGTTAAATTTATGTTTTACAACTGGTCAGCCACCAGATTTAATTATTAGTCAAAATGAAAATGTTGTGGTACAAGTAACAGAAAATAGCGGTTTAAACAACGATGCTTCTCATAAGCGAGTAGCTAATTTACATAAAAATGTAGGGAATAAAAGTAAATTAAAACATTTCTACGTTAAGGAATTAAATTTATATTCCACAACTGTCAAGTTGACAGAGTCACGTATTTTGGCTGAAAATCCTGTAAATGATATATTAAGTGACGCTGCTTCTAAAAATTGCTTTACAAAGTTAAAAGTAAATGATGTGATTTCCATTACTTCTTTGAACTGTTTTCAAGCTCGTAAGCCCTCCATGACCTCAGCACTCATGAGTAGAGATGGAGCGGAATCGTCCACTGATGCTACGGACAGTGACAGCGTACCGGGTTCGATCGCAGCCCAGGAATGCGCCCTCGCAACGCCTGACCTCCTGATGCCAGCCTCCAGCCCTGTGATTTCTGCGGCCAGTGCAATGTCCAGCAGGACTCTCATATTTCATGCTAATTTTCTTACAGCGAAAACCCTGGGTCAGGTCGTATCATTCTTTATTTTATTTTTTCTAAAGTATTTGTTTATCAGAGCGGTACCAAAATGTAAGACATATATTGAAGCCGTTTGGACTTGTGAACCTCTTCTGAAAGAAATGAACTTTCTCAAATTAAAAACTGTAAAATTTAAATTAGTACATGACCTTTCATATCGAAAATCATGTTTATGCTTCAAATGTCAACATTTTCGTTCTCTCTTAATATATTTTATGCACGTATACTAAGTTCTTTTATTTTGTAGCCATCGCCTGCAGAATGGGTAATATAAAACTGTTTTCTAACCTTTGTAAATCCATCCCCCCCCCCCCCTTTTTCGTATTTCTATACATATTGTATTTGTATATATAACTAAAATGAGCTTTGATAAGTGTATAAAATTAATATTTTTTTATTGTTATAACTCTTGTATTCAACTAAAAGTTATCTATATATATATCTATGTGTTTGAGTGGGGAAATATTTTTTTTTGGCTATATGCATAAATCACGCGTAACTTTAAACTAAAATCACTAACAAATTAATTTTTTGTCGTTTCGCGTGCTATAGCCCAGGAGGAAAAAATTATTGTATATAATCTATTTTATGTATTCAGAGACAATTTGTCTCGTTTATCTATCTACAAAATGTAGTTTTTATATTTTTTACTTTAAGAAGTTTCTGTTTTAGAAATATCTTTGATGCTCTAATCTGATGTCGAATGTGTTATTCTGATGCCTGACGTTTCTGAATGAATTTTTTTCTCAAGTACGTTTACGAGCTGATGTGGTTAAGCCTAGACTGGCTCGGAGGGATGACGAAATTCCACATCGAAAGTTTCGAAGGATGATTCTGGACCTAGGCTGGCCTTTCAATGGATAATTAAAGTTCAAGATTTTATGTTCAATAAAATGATTTACTCAATGTTACAAGTTTAAAATTATGTTTATTCCTTTCTGGATTAACAGAAAGATGGTTGTACGCCCCATTGTATAGTTGAGCTAACATATTTGAGGCGTTTTTTTTTCTCCCTGTAGTTTCCGGCTGTAAAGGGCCCTCATTTCAATTTAAAACTTAAATTTATTTTTTCGTTCGAGGTTTGTCCGGTTTTAGGCTAAAGGGTTTTTTATTCGCCATTGTATTTGAAGCTGTAAGCAGTTCATTGCTCAGCAAATTACACTTTAAATTTTTTTCTAACTTATTTTAAAGTTTCAAATTAAGTTGTGGCTGCACTCACTCCTATGTGCTATATTAGGATTTAAATATACTCGATCAAACCCGTCCGGGATTTTCTCGACTAAATTTTTTTTTCTTGGAGGGGGACTGTGAGGTCGAGCTATGGACCGTCACTAAAAGTTGGGACGGTTAGATTATTTCGTCGCCAGGGACTCGGCGAAAGTCTTGGTCGAGATTGTTTTATGTCAGCATTGTGCAGCAGTAAAATAATTAGGATCTCGGTGTTAGATGAGTAGAAGAGATGTTAAAAGGTTTTGATTGAAATGAAATGAAAGGGAGTTGTTGAATGGAGTATAAAAAGAAAGATAGTGAATTGCTAGATATAGATATAGGATGTGATGTAGTGGAATGGTGATGAAGGTGTAGCTGATTAGTGTGGAGTTAAGAGAGATGTTGATGGTGATAGTTTTATGCGAATGATAGTAGAGAGGTGTAGTATTGTGGAGTAAAGAAATGAAAGAGTTAGTCGTGTCCGGGAATCCGCTCGACGCTCTAAAGTGAGAAAAGTGATAAGGAGCCGTGAGCAGTCGCCAAAAGGATCAGCGTGGGTGAGATAAAGCAACTTCCTATTTTATGTCTTGTAAAGTTATTTCCTGAGGTCATTTATTTAAATTACGTTAGCTCAACGTCCTCTTTAATTTTGAATGCTAAATAAACTTTGTTTAATTAGCATTCAAAAACTGTTAACTTTGTCTCGAGTTTTCATTATTACGTAATTAAGTTAATCTAAGTTTATATTTAAGATTAAGTAAAATCTACATTAGAGAATCATGGAGCACCCAGATTCTCTACATTGGCGCCCAACTTTGCTCGAATCCCCCCCCCCCCCTCCGAGCAAGTCTTTTTTGATGGCACCTCTAGCGTGCTGCAATTTTTTGAGCAGCTTGAATACTTTTTTAACTTTTATACCATTGATCGGTCCAAAAAATATGGGTGGTTATCATATTCATTAGAAGGAGAACCACGACAGTGGCATAGATTAATCGCCTGCCATTCCCTTGGGCCAAATTCAACTTATGAGGATTTAAAAAGGCGGATCATCGACCTTTTCGCCACTCGGTATGATAAATTACGATTGGAACATGACCGTTCCCTCCCTCCTCACGAACGTCAGTGGGAGGCGGCAATCAAACCAGTGGAAAACCCGCAAGAAATTATTAAGTCACAGGAAGCGAGCTCAATTAATTTCGATCAACCTAAAACTGGCAATGAAACCGTTATTTCTAGTGACAAAAGTCGCATAAAAGTTAATGAAAACGAGCAAACTATGCCTTGAACTAGCACTACAGACAAATCTACGTCTGTTTTTCAGCCCTTGGCTCCGGATAAAAAAATCCGAGAATTTATCTAGCATAAAGACGGCGGTTGAAAAGGAAAATACGATTGAACCAAATTCTGTAAATGAATCCCTTGATTTAAGTGAAACGAATGTTCAACTAAATTCTACTGTTCAAACCTCGCATATCCCTCATTCGCATTTAAATGCTGAACCGGCTCAAGCCGAAATATCAAACGTAACTGAAGCTCGGGTAACAGAGATTGTAAAGGAAATTAAAATAACTGCGGCCGCTGAAGCCGTTAAACGGACCGACAGTGACAAATTAATAAATGTAGCGGCTAATCCTTTCATCAATAAATCACATTTATGTTTTCAAACTGTTAAGTCAAGATACCTTTCTAGTAATTTAAATGCACCTAATAATAAATTACAGTTTAATTCTCAAACTATCAAGTCGGCAGATTCTGCTATTTTTATTGATAAATCTCATACAAATGCTAAACCGGTCGATTCCGGAAATTTATCTCATGAAACAGGAACAATAGTCGCAGAAAATGTTAACATTAATGTTGGTACTCAACCTTTAGCAAATGAGTTAAATTTATGTTTTACAACTGGTCAGCCACCAGATTTAATTATTAGTCAAAATGAAAATGTTGTGGTACAAGTAACAGAAAATAGCGGTTTAAACAACGATGCTTCTCATAAGCGAGTAGCTAATTTACATAAAAATGTAGGGAATAAAAGTAAATTAAAACATTTCTACGTTAAGGAATTAAATTTATATTCCACAACTGTCAAGTTGACAGAGTCACGTATTTTGGCTGAAAATCCTGTAAATGATATATTAAGTGACGCTGCTTCTAAAAATTGCTTTACAAAGTTAAAAGTAAATGATGTGATTTCCATTACTTCTTTGAACTGTTTTCAAGCTCGTAAGCCCTCCAAGACCTCAGCACTCATGAGTAGAGATGGAGCGGAATCGTCCACTGATGCTACGGACAGTGACAGCGTGCCGGGTTCGATCGCAGCCCAGGAATGCGCCCTCGCAACGCCTGACCTCCTGATGCCAGCCTCCAGCCCTGTGATTTCTGCGGCCAGTGCAATGTCCAGCAGGACTCTCATATTTCATGCTAATTTTCTTACAGCGAAAACCCTGGGTCAGGTCGTATCATTCTTTATTTTATTTTTTCTAACGTATTTGTTTATCAGAGCGGTACCAAAATGTAAGACATATATTGAAGCCGTTTGGACTTGTGAACCTCTTCTGAAAGAAATGAACTTTCTCAAATTAAAAACTGTAAAATTTAAATTAGTACATGACCTTTCATTTCGAAAATCATGTTTATGCTTCAAATTTTAACATTTTCGTTCTCTCTTAATATATTTTATGCATGTATACTAAGTTCTTTTATTTTGTAGCCATCGCCTGCAGAATGGGTAATATAAAACTGTTTTTTAACCTTTGTAAATACCCCCCCCCCTTTTTCGTATTTCTATACATATTGTATTTGTATATATAACTAAAATGAACTTTGATAAGTGTATAAAATTAATATTTTTTTATTGTTATAACTCTTGTATTCAACTAAAAGTTATCTATATATATATCTATGTGTTTGAGTGAGGAAATATTTTTTTTTGGCTATATGCATAAATCACGCGTAACTTTAAACTAAAATCACTAACAAATTAATTTTTTGTCGTTTCGCGTGCTATAGCCCAGGAGGAAAAAATTATTGTATATAAACTATTTTATGTATTCAGAGACAATTTGTCTCGTTTATCTATCTACAAAATGTAGTTTTTATATTTTTTACTTTAAGAAGTTTCTGTTTTAGAAATATCTTTGATGCTCTAATCTGATGTCGAATGTGTTATTCTGATGCCTGACGTTTCTGAATGAATTTTTTTCTCAAGTACGTTTACGAGCTGATGTGGTTAAGCCTAGACTGGCTCGGAGGAATGACGAAATTCCACATCGAAAGTTTCGAAGGATGATTCTGGACCTAGGCTGGCCTTTCAATGGATAATTAAAGTTCAAGATTTTATATTCAATAAAATGATTTACTCAATGTTACAAGTTTAAAATTATGTTTATTCCTTTCTGGATTAACAGAAAGATGGTTGTACGCCCCATTGTATAGTTGAGCTAACATATTTGAGGCGTTTTTTTTTCTCCCTGTAGTTTCCGGCTGTAAAGGGCCCTCATTTCAATTTTAAACTTAAATTTATTTTTTCGTTCGAGGTTTGTCCGGTTTTACGCTAAAGGGTTTTTTATTCGCCATTGTATTTGAAGCTGTAAGCAGTTCATTGCTCAGCAAATTACACTTTAAATTTTTTTCTAACTTATTTTAAAGTTTCAAATTAAGTTGTGGCTGCACTCACTCCTATGTGCTATATTAGGATTTAAATATACTCGATCAAACCCGTCGGGGATTTTCCCGACTAAATTTTTTTTTCTTGGAGGGGGACTGTGAGGTCGAGCTATGGACCGTCACTAAAAGTTGGGACGGTTAGATTATTTCGTCGCCAGGGACTCGGCGAAAGTCTTGGTCGAGATTGTTTTATGTCAGCATTGTGCAGCAGAAAATAATTAGGATCTCGGTGTTAGATGAGTAGAAGAGATGTTAAAAGGTTTTGATTGAAATAAAATGAAAGGGAGTTGTTGTATGGAGTATAAAAGGAAAGATAGTGAATTGCTAGATATAGGATGTGATGTAGTGGAATGGTGATGAAGGTGTAGCTGATTAGTGTGGAGTTAAGAGAGATGTTGATGGTGATAGTTTTATGCGAAATGATGGTAGAGAGGTGTAGTATTGTGGAGTAAAGAAATAAAAGAGTCGGTTGTGTCCGGGAATCCGCTCGACGCTCTAAAGTGAGAAAAGTGATAAGGAGCCGTGAGCAGTCGTCAAAAGGATCAGCGTGGGTGAGATAAAGCAACTTCCTATTTTATGTCTTGTAAAGTTATTTCCTGAGGTCATTTATTTAAATTACCTTAGCTCAACGTCCTCTTTAATTTTGAATGCTAAATAAATTTTGTTTATCTGTTAACTTTGTCTCGATCTTTCATCATTACGTAATTAAGTTAATCTAAGTTCATATTTAAGATTAAGTAAAATCTACATTAGAGAATCATGGCCCACGCAGATTCTCTACAAAATTACCCCTTTCATTTGGTACTAAATTTGTAATGATAGGTCTGATATTTCTAATTTATTTTTCCCTTTTTCCGTTTTACCGTTGCCACCTAAATTTCATACTTTAGTTATTTTTAAAACATCTGACTGTCGCGTCGAAAATATATTTGCACCCCTGGATTCAGAAAAATCGCACTTTTCATTTGGTACCGAATTTTTTACGACAGGACTGATATTACTAATTTATTTTCCCCTTTTTCCGTTTTTAACCCAGATTTGGTAGAAGGTTTTAGCTATACTAATAATATAAATGCGAGAGTTTGAATGTATGTTTGTAAATCAATCACGCCACAACGGCTAAATGGATCTGGATGAAATTTGGTACAGAGATAGATAATAGTCTGGAATAGAGCATATGCTACTATTTATGCCGGAAATTTGATTAGATTTTTAAAAATTAATTAAAATATGAAAATAATAAACTGGTTTAAATGCCTTAATATAAGTCATTTAAATTTTTAATTGTTGCCAAAAAAGTTTAGGAGGTATTTTTATTTATTTATTTATTTATTATTATTATTATTTTTCCAACATAAAGTGAAATATGCTTCCATGCGAAAAATAAAGAATACCAAATATTAAATTGAAAATGAGAAAATGACGTCTTTATAACTTTAAAATAAAATAGTAATAATACAAATCTAGCATGTTTCTTCTGAATTTTATTTTATAGCATTTTTTATATACCTCAACTTTAGTTTTTTTTTTTTTTCAAGCACTGATGAATCACGCTTGGCATAAAAGCTAATTCAGCATTTATATTAAAGGTTGCTCATATTAAAGGGTACTTATTGATAATTCTGGACATTTTTTTAAATTTTGATTCTGAAGTAGATCGGATATTTTTCGCCAAGGATAGCCACTTAAAGCCAAGTAGCGCATTAAAAATGTAACTAAATTATAAAATATTGAAAGAAAAAGAGATAGAAAGAAATAGAAAAAATAATATACTTTGGTCTAAAACGGCGAAAAAAAAATCAAAAGTCTCCAAGGGGAGCTATATTAAGTCTGTACTATGATCAGGTTTACATATTAATTAATTTATTTTTCTATAAACCAGATACTATTAACTTAGCATGAAGTATATATAACCAAAAAATAAATAAATAAATAAATAAATAAATAATAATAATTGTCTCATGCGATAGACCTAGCCGATCATACCATATTGTAATATTATATTTGGCTTGAAATTGCTGTCATTTTATGATTGATCGATTAAATCAAATAAATATAGGAAATAACTCGAAAGCAAATATTATGTACATCACGTGTAATATTGCTCATCTGTAACTGGGATTCAGATATAAAAGGGCTACTTCAAAATTTTCGGTACTTTCCGTATCGAAACTGTTACATATGATAAGCACCCAAATGGAAGCCCACAGGTAAGCCATTGTCGCTGGCAATAGGGACAGGCACCGGAGACTGCGCGGACGAACAAGCCGCTGCCGAAGGCGGGGGGAACCCAAAGCGAGCTTTTTGAGCAATTTCAGTATTTTTTTTTTTTTTTCACAAAGCTATATATATAGAAACGAGTTTCCTTTAAATTTAGTGACCAGCAAAGCGGGCAAAGCCTGCTAGTATATATATATATATATATATATATATATATATATATATATATATATATATATATTTAAAATTAATTAGTAATATTTTTTTATAGCATTGTTTCTCTTAATAAATATGACTTTACTGACTATAATAAATTTTCCAGATCATCAAAGATAAACTTTAAGCCTGCTATTAGGGCAATATTCTGAATGATCACTATTCAAATACTCAAAAATCTCTTGCTTTATTTTGTTAGAATCAATCAAATTGTTAAGGTAAATAAAATAGAAACTATTTTAATCAATTATTTTGTGTTCATTCTCTATAAAATCTGCTTAAAATCTTTTGAATGTTTTATTTCCATTTTTACTAATGATAATCAATTATTGGATACAGTTGCTCATTTATCAATTAAAATAATTTTGAATTTAAGAAAAAGAAATCATTGGATTTTAATGAATGGAAATCAACCTGATTCCTTCGAATTAAGACTTTGGAATATTAAACCCATAATAACTATTACCGCGACAGAGACGATTTTGATTAAAGTGTTTCATTTATTAAATTTATAAGTTTTCATATTGTTATTTCTATTAAGTTTTCATATGGTTAAATTTCCTAAGACTTCATTGAATCTGTGGTGAAAATGAACAAAATCTAAACAATGTGTATTCTGTAAACTGAATATTTATCCAATTAGTAAAAAAAAAAAAAAAAAAAAAAAAAAAATTGCATTTTTTTTTTTTTTCAAAAGTTACATTTAAAGATTCTACGTATACTCTTAATGAAAACGAAAATGAAGATCTTAATAATGCATTTTATAAAATAAGAAATGGAGCATATTTATCTTTGTGAATTTTCTTTTGTATTGTAAGCGTATAATCTTTTAAGTGAATATGCCATATTAAAAATCTTAATCTTTATTAAAGTCAGAAAAATAAAATATGCATTTATTTCTAAAAATAAAATACATATGGCTGTTCTACGTGTATTG
The DNA here is from genome assembly GCA_963930645.1 of Salticus scenicus. Lineage (NCBI taxonomy): Eukaryota > Metazoa > Arthropoda > Arachnida > Araneae > Salticidae > Salticus > Salticus scenicus. The sequence continues at coordinate 204,775,853 of OZ005652.1, forward strand.
CCAAAGAAAATTTATGATATATTTTGTAACTAAATAATGTATTTGTAAACAACAAATATTATGCTTATTTTTCGTTAAATTTCCACATGCGTTTTTCTACGTCGTATTTGTAATGTAAACGAATAAAGATCTGAATGATTTATTTTATAATCTTAATATTTATGGAGTTTTTAAAGAAAATTCAGTATCTATTTTTTAAAAATTAAACATGATTATTCTACGTGTGTAGAGAAATCGAAGAAGCAAACCTGAATAAAGTGTTTTATAAATTAAGAAAATTATGCATATATTTTTTTTTTAATTAGATATGGTTGTTTTACGTCATATTAGTTTAGAAAACAAACAAAATCTCAATGAATGAATGAATAAATAATAATAATAATAATAATAATAATAATATAACTTAATATTTTTCAAATTTCATCTATGTGAATGCGTGTGACAACGTATACATTTTTAAAATACCGTAGCTGCTTCAAGTTGAAACTCTCTCAAGAATTCGCTCGTAGACTTCGCTCGTCTGTTCTGAGAAACTTCCTGAGAAAACGTACCTCCCTTATTTTGAAAGTTTTGCTATTTAAATTGATCCTAATCAGAAATCACTTTAAATACCCATCGTAACAAATCTTTACCTAAAATTCTTTACAACACTAAAACGTCGCTGACATGTTCGCTATAACACTAAAACGCCACTGAAAATCGTGATTATGTTTAAAAAGAAAGAAAATCATGCAACTGCATTAAAACTCGCAACTGCATCTGCAACTTTCTTGACAACGCTGCAATTCCACCCAATCTTACTCCAGTTTAAGCAACAAAATAATTCTTACCAACCGCTGACATTACTACGAAATCTGCCTGTGAGCACACACAAAGCTAAATATGACTATTCTACTTGTACCCGTGATAAAAACAAAGAAAATATGAATAATGTATTTTATAAACATATAAACTAAGAAAATTCGGCATTTTATTATTTAAAATTTTATGTAAATTCATATACATATTCGTAATGGGAAAAGTCCCGATCCGAATAATATGTATTTTACGAAATTTTGTATATTTTTCCACTTAGAAAGGGAAACACACATATTTTTCGTACTAATTTCAAGTGTCCATTTCTGTTGCCTTAAGAAAACTACTACATTTAGCTTTTACTACACACTCGAAAATGCGTAACAATTCAATGAGCTTAATATTTCTGCTTGTTGCTTAATACTGATCTATGACGAAAAGAAATCACACTTGTTTTTCATGAAAATTAACTTCAGTCACAATTTATATACATTATAATCAACATTGAATTCACATATGAAAATAATTTACATTCATCATTTTTTGGGGGTTAAAATATCTTATAATTGGTTAACGTAACAAATGAAAAATTTTAAAACCTTGAATGATAGAAAAAATATTTTTATTGGTTAACGTTATAGATAAAACATTTTAACAACCTAAGTAACAAATAATATATTTTCATTTTCACACCATTTAAAAAATGTTCCATTTCTATTTATTTTTTTTTCCTTTATTTTTTTTTTTTTTTTTCTTTTCATGAGCATTAAAAAATATAAGTAAGATTCATTAAAAATTAAGCAATAAAGTAGCTGAAAATTATTTAAATAAACTTATTTTAAATCCTGGTGTTAATTAAATCTGAATTTTTGTCGAGTACATTAAATTGAACTCGTTAATTATTATAATGTGCTCATGAAGTCAACGACATTTTAAAGAAAAAACAGTTTTTCGAAAAAAAAAAAAAAAAAAAATATATATATATATATATATATGTATCTATATATATATATATATATATGTCAGTCTGTAACTTCTAGGTAGACTTGCTTCATCTTTAAGGAAACTAATAAATAAGTTCCGAATTTCTACCTGAAGTAGTCAGTAAAAGTTGCTTTGCATGTACTTTCACAGTTGAATTTATTATTGTAATTTCATTTATTTATTTCTTTTTTTTTTTATAAAAAAAAAAAAAAAAGAAAGAAAGAAAGTTAATAGTGATTTTTTTTTTATTTTACAGCTATAGAGGAATTTGTTTCAGAAATAATTTTCTTTTTGTAAGCAAATATGTTAAAAAGTATTCTACGTATTTTAAAGAAAATGTTGAAAAGGAGTAAAAAAGATTTAATTAAATCGAAAAAAGTTCTCTGTAGTTTTTAATTTTATCAAATCTTTCCCCCCCGCCTTTAAATAACTAACAAAAAAAAAAAAAAAAAAAAAAAAAAACTGAGATTTAAATTTGTCTGAAGTTCAGTTTTAAAAAGAATGTTTGTAATTTTATGCTCTGTAACTTGTAGCTTTTTTTTCTTTTTCTTTTCTTTTTCATTTTTTTTAAATTAAAATTTCTATAAGTTAATTATATATATATATATATATATATATATATATATGTATGTATGTATATGTATATGATACTGACATTAAATTACCACGAACGAAATATTTGTAGAAGAAGTTAAATAAAATTAAAGGTCATTTTGCAAATATTATTGTTTGCAAATACACTTGTTTCTTATGTTAAAATCACAATCTATTTTCACTCTTTATGCTTTTGCGTAATTTATATATATACATACAAATGAACATTTAAAAATAAACATTGGATGTAATACTTGATTACAAATTGTTAATAGAATTTTGCATAAACTTAACATAAACAGAAAAATTTAAACATATATTATTTCAATTTTTCTCAAAAGAAAGTTTAGGGATACACATATCTGCAAATCTTAAGCTTAATATTTACAGTCGGCAGCAAAATTATTTGAGCAATAATTCCTAGGATAAAAAAAAAAAAAAAAAAAAAAACACTTAATACTGCTTTGTTAAATAAGTCCTTGTCGAGTCATGTTCTTAGTCAGTCTAAGAACATGATTCAACGATTTATTTAACAAAACAGTATTAAGTGTCCCCTTTTTTATATAGGAATTATTGCTAACGCTCGAATAATTTTGCTGCCAACTGTATTTATATATTTATTTATCTATCTATAGATATATATTTTATGCATTCACTTTTTTTTTTCTCTCCCCATAATGGATCTTTTGGATAAATGCATTTATTAATTTGCAAACTATGAACATCGTAGAGTAATCAAAATATCAAAAAATAATTTTACAATAAACATTTCATCCCATTTTCTTGTTTGTATATGTATTTTAAAAAATATTTGCATACAAAAGAAAAAGAAAAGTAAATACAAGATGAAAAACTTGTTTTAATTTAACATTTGGAGACATATGTAATATGACTTATCTGTAATGCATCTTTAACACAATTTCTCATTTAGTTTACATTCCTAAAGCTGTTTAAAATTTTCACTTCTTGCAAAGACTAGTTTTGAAAAAAAGTTGAATTAATATGAGTTTAAAATGTATCACTTATGTTAGAGTTATATTGAACTCGATTAATCATTTGGTATTGGTGTTAGATTAAAGCCAATTATCTGGAGTTCTGGGCCTAAAGGGGAGTACTGTCCATGAGGGGCTTTTTAATATGTTCTAGCCCTCATTTATGGAAATTTCTGAGAAAACCTCGAAAAGCTCCTAACAACTAGGTCAACGAGCATGACCTGGAATCGAATCTCGTACCTCACGTATACCAGTTCTGAGAGCAGAACCTCTCGGCTACTGGTGGGGCCGATCAACAATTTGATAACAAATGTGTCATCTAACTTTTATGTTCATATATTCATTAGTTAAAAATTATGTGCAAAAGAAGGAAATAGGAAAACAAGTTGTAATTTTAATTTTGTAAACCAGCATATATCCAGAGATAAAAACTGATATCAAATAGTGTATATGATTCATTTTTGAACTAGAACAGAAATATTTAAGCAGTAAAATGTTTGTTGCTTCATACAGAATTTAAAAATAATAATTAATTTCTAGTTTTATTTATGAATCAGTATACATTTAAAAAAACTCAAATTAACGTTTTTTTGTCTTGCAATAATAATATGCATTTTCAAATCGTAAGAATAAAATTAAAAAGATAAATTATTAATAACTAGAAATAAAAAATATTATTAAGTAAATACAAAGGAATATTGATGTTACTAAAAAGCTGAATTTTACTGATAAAATACAGTTTTGTTAAATTCATATTTTTATTTAAGATTTTATCATTCATAAATAGAAAATTTATTTTCCTTCTTCCCTAATTTAAATATCCTTTATTTACCGCAAAAGTGCCTACAGCTCTTTATTTTAAATTAAATAAATTTTTCCTGAAGATTAATTAAGCCCTGTTGCTCTTGAATAACTTCATATTCTCATGAACTTCAACCGCCTTTAAGAACATAATTCATATTTTGACAGATGAAATGCAAAATTCTCAATTAACGCTTTTCGTCGACTACCATTCAAGAATAATTTTCCCGGTTTCAAAAACTTTTCTGGTCGATTTATCATTTTCCCCATCCACTAGCAACTGGTGCTTTCGCTTTCTCTCTTTGGCGTAAGCACAGCCGAGAAACTTTTCGCCAAAGTGATGATTTCTTGAGCAATCAACAGATGGCGCTGATTTGAAGCACTAGCTCACAACAACAGGAGCACGCTCAAGTTCTCATCGGATCTTTCCAAAGCTAGAGACCCTATTTATTATACATCTTTAGGAGTTTCAGAGCAGCATGTAACCTACCGGGATGCGGAGTTTTCCGAGAAAACTTTTCACTTTTTTCTCGAAGTGGTGCGTCATGATCGGTTTAAATAAAGCTTGAAAAAAATCAGTAATTTGTGAAATAAAATTTAAAAGTAAAATTAAAACATTATTCAGGTCTTTGTGGACTTGTGGAAAAGTTTTCTGACATTTTATACTAGGAGGGGTCATACAAGGCAGAGCATCTCATTCTACTTGTGTGGGTGATTAGAATGTTTTTTTGAGAGACTTTGTTTTCCAGCTTCAAAGAAAAAATTCTGAGAATTATATGCTCCTGCATTTTTAACAAAACCTAAAATAAGGTTACTTGGAGTATAGTTTTTTGGTAAGTTAAAAATTTATTTTAATAAGAGTTATAAAAGTTTACTTTCTATGACTAATATATTATGTAGAAATTAAAAAAAAAAAAAAAGTACTTTTTCGTAAACAAATCAAAATGATAGATACTTAAAATTATAAAATATAATTTATCGCATGATCTTCGTTCTTTTAATCTGTTCTATTTTTTATGTAAATAATTAATTTTCAAATCTGAAAAATGAGTAAAGGTAAGTTAATGAGGAGAAAAAAAAAAAAAAAAAAAAAAAAAAAAAAAAAATAGGAATTAACTTTTACAAAAGGATAGTTTAATTTTTTTTAAATTAATAAGCATTAAAAAAAAAAGAAAAGAAAAAAAAAAGAAAAAAAAAAAAAAAGAAAGAAAGACATTAAATAAATAAACGAAATATGTATATACATATATTTCTTGAAGTTTGTTTAGAAAAATACAATAATTCCATTTATATACATTTTAAATAATGCAATTGTTTGGTATGGCCAGTTACTTTATTTGATATTACAGTAAAAATTGTTTTGTGTAAGTAGCTCTTCGTTTTATAAATTACCAATTGTGATATTTCGAAGGTTTTTCACGGTTTCTAAATGTTAAAAGTAACATAAAGTTTTTTTTCAGCATTTATAATTAATGAAAACACATTCTTAAGGAAAAATATTAAACATAGAAAACTGCAAATTATTCAAATGAACACTTTCTCATTACACAGACAAAGACGCAAATATTCGCGACGAAATCATTTCTATAGGACGGTTTTAAAAGTTTCCAACGCAATGAATTATCTTTTAATTAAAATCTTCTTTCAATATATCAATTAAATTAGAAATTCTTAGCTCCAGATACATTTATCTCCATCCATTAAATTCAAGAAAATGATTGCTTGTGAGTTATTTTAATAATTGCTTTTTCATTTGCTTTTCAAAGTATTTTATTTGGAAGAATTTAAAAATGGTTAACATCGAAATAACTAAAAAAGTGGGAATGACCATCTTTTACAAAATTTAATTAGTTGAAGAAAATGTTTTGCGTATCAATTCTTCATTTATATTTTAAATGAAATCTCTCGCTAGAATTCGAAATAATTAATGCAATAATATTAAGCCATTCAAAAAATTTTAAGGCAATTATTCAAAAATATAATTGGTTTCAATAATATTTTTTCTATTCTTTTCTTAAAGTATTATCTATTTATTTATGTATATTCAAACGCTTTTTGTATTGTAAAGTAATATCAGTTTTATGTAATTAGTTGTATTACATAATTCTGATAAAATGTTGTAAAACCCCTTGATATCATTAGTTCAAAATATTTAAAGATTGTAATATAGTAATACTTTTTTTTTATTGTTTCTTTCTTTCTTTATATTTTATTTATAATTTGTTTTCTTTTTAAAAAATAAATTGTAATTAATTATTCTACTCATCCTATAAATTTATAAACATCTCATAGCCATAATTTCGTAACCCCTAACTGTTTAAGATAATAAATACAGTCGAACTTCGTTAACGTGAACATAGTTAACATGAATTACTTTTTATGCAATCACCATCAAAAGGAAGATTAGTTTCTGAGTTACTAGTACCATGTTCTACTTGTAACATGAACCAATTTTTATTTTATCTCCCTTGAAATTCACATCAACGAGGTTCGATTACATTTCTTCTTAAAATAATAATTTATTTATACACATTTTAAATTTTATATGTTATTTGAATAAAATATCACCCTTAATTAATTAACTGTAATAGGTAAATTCTTACCTATTCTTACTTATTCTTACCTATTACATATTTACTAAATTTTAACTTTCTAGAATGGTAGATATTTGTACTCTTTTATTGGCAATTCATTTATTTATGTTATACAATCTATATAATATTTCTCTAACGTGGTCCAGTTTCAATTGTTTTTTTTTCGAAACGATACGATACGCGAGGATAAAAAAATAATATTTATACATGAAAAATATTTGAGCACGCGGACTTAGCTCAATGGACTAATAAGAAAAAATGATGACATTTGGCTGATGAGATTATTTTACGAAAAAAGTGTATTTTTAACAGTTGTTTCTTCAGAATCTTTGCAAGCGTCATTTTAAACCTAGCAACATTTTAAAGATGTACACAGAATATGAACTTTTGTGTCATAAATTGAATAAAAAACACAATCATAAAAAATATAATCAAAATAGTAATTATTTTATTTTATTTTATTTATTTATTAAAAAAATAATAATAACAAAATTAATAAAAAGTCATCGCCAACATGACGAAAAAAATTTAAAAGGCGTCGTGGGAGTTCTATATAAAAATTGTACTGCCTGTGGAAGTATGAAAATTGGGTCGTGAACTATGAAATTTATTTGGAAACCTTTCTTTGAATAATTTTGGTTTCACTATTGTACAATAATAATTTTGTTTTATTAATAATTTGGTTTCTGGTAAATTAAAATTTTAATTAGGTGGTGAAATTTGTATAACGTTTATGAGTTTCAAATTTTAAAGGTAAACAAGAGAAAAAATAAAATGTGAATATTTCGCACGGGTTTGTTAGTTAAAAAATATTATCTGTTGTTTTTATTAAAAATATTATTCATAATTAATTTACTAATTTAATGAACATTAATCGTTAGACAGTCATCGAGGTTATATTTTTCTTACTTTGTCTAATTGACAGAACACACATTCATGTGTTTTATAAATGTGCAGACATATTTATTTATTTACATTCTTTTACTTTTTGCAGACTTAAAAATTATAATTTTGTTTTGTATTTAATCATCTTCAAAGTATATTATGAAGGTGAAATTTTGCGATGTTTTCAAAGATATCTGTTATTTTTATACACTTATCTACCAACAAGTATTCAGACACTTTTGAATGTATACGTTTTGTCAAATATCTAGAAAATTTCTTTAGGAATAATGTTTAAATTTTGGGAGTATAAAGAATTACTTTGAGGAGTAAATAAAAATGTGAGTAAAACCCCTTATGATTAGCATTTAGTATGGGATGAACTAAAATTCTGCTCATTCTAACTCTCATAACTTTTTGAATTTACACGATATTTGTTTGAGCTTCTCATATAAGTAGCTCAATACATTTGGGTATTAAATTATATAAATGAGATTTTTTTAGCTTGCACATGCGTAGTTAAAAATTATTTAGTACTAATGCTCATATTTCGTAAGATATCTAACATTTTTCCCATTCTGATTGCTGTATTCTGTACCTAATGTAGTGCACCAAGTTTTCTAAAAATGGCTCGTCACTGGGTCTAATACTCTACCTGTTATATATATTAAAAAAAAAAAAAGTAGCAAATTTTTTCCCAAATTTTTAAAGGAACCGTTATACCTCCATGAATATATGTGGTAGCTTTATAAAATTGTATACAGGTAATTAGAAGAATTTTAATAATCACATACTACAGCCGAAACGTATTTCAAGAATCACTTTTACAGGGTGATCCAAAAAATTTTGATTTTTCTTTAATTTTTTACTGGTGGCCTTTCTTCTTCAGGACAAAATTTTTGCTGAAATATGTGAGGTATAACATGTTCTTTATACGTCCAGATTTTAAAGATAATTGCTAAAGAAATTTTTAGATGTTTGATAAAACGTCTAAATTCGAAAGTGTCCAAATGCTTATTGGTAGACAGTGTAATTACGGTACCATAAATTACTTAATTTCTTTTTTATAACAATGTAAATTTAATACTTGTGAAAATAAAAGATAGAAAAAATTAAGATGGAATCCATTTTTATTAAAAAAACATTTTTTGACTGTTAAACTGAACTAGACAATCACAAATTTTAATGAAATAAAATATATAAAAATAAAAAGTACTGCATAATATATATATATATATATATATATATATATATTTAATAAATTGGATAGTTTATAATGAAGTAAAGTGTTCAGTTTTCGGTTAAATTTTACTTCAAAAAATGTTAGGGTGTTAATGGTATTGGGAAAATTACTAGAAAAAAAAATGTGAAAAGCACGATTCAGAAAAGTACTTTTATGCGAGGAAAAATGTATATCGAGATAAAGATATACAAACTGCTAGTTAAAAGAAGAAAAAAAAAAAAGATAACACCAATTCAGCTTGAAAACGATGCTTTTGGGATCGATAGCTTTTTAATCTTGCTGCTTATCTCAATAAGGCAACAAAATATTTTAACATAAATCTGAGTAAAAGCTGAATTTTGGTTTCAGAATTTATGCATCGCTGAGCATAAATAGTGGAATAATTGTAATAAAAAAATATTTTTATGATATGAGAAACGACTTTTAATTGTTTGTTTTATGTTGATGAACATACTAGTACTATATGAAACGTGTTTTGTATACTTTTATAAAAATCTTATATCTACTTTTAAAGATAACTTTCGATTATACTTAAATATATGTTAAATAGTAACCTATTAGGCATATGTAGATTGTTATGGCAATTTAATCATCTGTTTATTTTCCATTATACTTCTCTCTGTTATTATATAAATATATATAGTGATTAGGTGTAGTTTTTGAAAATCCGAAATGTATGAAATTCATATATTTTATAACTGTGAAGAAAAACAAAATGCAATGAGATGAATAAATTACATTACTTAAAGAACTTATAATTAAACCTATTAAGATATATATGGTTTATTTGTTTATTTTTGTTGTATTTTTTGGCAGTGGTGGAATAGTTTTGCACCTAATTTTGTGTAGAAAAATTGTTCTATTTTTAAAGTTTTCACCAAAACATTTATAATAATAAAAAAATAAGTAAATAAATAAATAAAATAAATAAAACTGGGTGTGTACTGTAGTAAAAAAAGTGAATTGTTAAAAAGCTTTCTATATATATATATTATTTTATTTTAGTGGTGTGTGTGTGTGTGGGGGGGGGGGGGGTTAACCACACATTTTTGGGGCTGAACAGTAAAAATAAAAAATAAAGTGTCTTATTGCGTACTCTGCTTATTTATGTACTATGACGTATTTATGAAACGTTTTTAAAAAGTAATTTTTGAGAAAATAGGGACTATTAAGGACGAAAATTGAAATGTTTAAAAACTCTAAGTCACTGGATTTGTGAACAAATACAAAGAACGAATTATTATTACTTTTTTTTTTTTTTTTTTTAAATTATTATTATAGATAATCCATTATCATATGACCTTACACAAAACTTTTTAAATAAATTGATTCAATCTATCAAATAATATTCAATCTATCTTAGCTGTTGAATTGGAAGATGCAGTTTCCAATAAAATCTGTCGAAACTTGATGTTTGAAAGGAAGTTTAAGAGATTTAAGATTTAAAATCTACGCTCATTGTAAGAAAATATTTTAAAGTTTCCCAGAATATTTTCTTAATATAGCACTATTAATACTATCATCCACTAACCATGTATTAATGAGACAGCCTACTTTTAAAAATGGGAAAATTAAGAAAGTTTCGATGAACGTTAAGCATTAAAAATAAATAAATAAATAAATAAAAAATAAATAGAAACAAAATTCTTCTTTTGTGTTAACTAGTATGACATTTCTCTGTTGATTAAAAATATTATTTTGGTTTACTTTAAAATAGAGAATTATTTTATTGCAGATTATTTTTTGAAAAAATCAAGGGCGTTTTCTCAATGCGAGAATGAGATTCCAAAAAGTATTTGAGATATGAACTTAAAATTTTTCTCAATTATACATTTTGACATACTTAATAAAATGAACTAAAAACTAGTTGGCATAGGTGGGCTCTGCTCAGTTCCCCATCATATTTATGTTCTCATAAATTTCTAGTTTGAGGCATATAATCATGTTAAAAGAAATGAATTTGACAAAAGCTTGATACAGTGACAGAATGAAATCCCCGCCTAATAGGCTATCCACCGTTCACTTCGATATATTTATCTTATTCTAATCTATTAATTTATTTTATCAGGGTCAATTCCGTTGTTTAGTTTTCATGCTACTATTTCCAATGCAATAATCTTCAAAATTCATATTTATATGAAAAATTTACAATTTCGCTATGTTGGTAAAATCGTAAATTACGAATAATTTACGAAATTTTCCTATTAGAATATTTGTATTCAATCATCTTCAAACAAATATCATAAATGTAATTTTGAAGTTGTCTGATGTATTTATGATCCTCAAAATGGAAGTTTATGCTCAAATTTGCCTTATTCTGACATGTTAAGTAAATCGTAAATTCCAAATAACTTACGAATTTTTTAAATTGGAAAAATCATAGTCTATGATATTCATGCCAGTATCCTAAATAATATTTTGAAAGTGGTTTGACATCTTTACGATGAAAATATCCCTAAAGATTGACGTTTATGTGAAATTTTGCTCTATTCTGCCATGTTAAGAAATTCGTAAATTTCCAATAACTTACGAAATTTTTATATTGGAAAATTCATAGTCATTAATATTCATACCAGTGTCCTAAATAATATTTCAAAAGTAGTCTGACATCTTTACGATGAAAATATCTCTGAAAATTGACGTTTATGTGAAATTTTGCCCTATACTGCCATGTTAAGAAATTCGTAAATTTCCAATAATTTGCGAAATTTTCAAAGTAGCATATTTATAGTTACTGATGTTCCTTCTGGCATCAAAACTGATATTTTAAAACTGGTCTGACATTTATACAGTAAAAAGTTTACATTTAATGCACGTTTAAGTGAAATTTTGTCCTATTCTCCCATGTTAAGAAAATCGTAAATTTCTGATAGCTTACGAAGTTTTTAAATTCGAATGTTGCAAATGAATAGGGTTCTTGCCAGTGTCGAAAGTAATATTTTAAAACTGATCTGACCTCTCTGCGACAATTTGTTCTTGAGATATCGTGTACACAGACTAACAAACTAACAGATTAACGGACTTACACACTAACACACTAAAAGACTAACAGACTAACAGACACCCTACAGACAGACACCATATAAATTTTGTCATTTTCGGATTCCTCACACCTGAAAACGTGTAAAAAAGTCAAAAAACCGAGGTCGAAAATTTTCACGATTACCTAAGTTCCCCATACCTATAGTATGATGCGGAAATAAAAAAATTTCACGATTACCTAAGTTCCCCATATCTATAGTATGATGGGGAACTAATAAGAAATTCTTTTCAATAGAAAAGAAAATAATGATTGTGGAAGTATAAAAATTTTAATGGTAATTTCATATTTCAAACTTAATTATTAATTAAACTCCATATTATTAAAATAATTAAAACGTTTTAGTTCATAGTCTAATTCTGAATGTTTTGTTTCATTTAATATAAAAATTATAAAAATTATAAGAATAAAAGAAATTGTAATTGAGATATCCTGCACGCAGTGAGAAAGCACCCTTGAATTTTTTAAAGAGTGGTCTGCAATAAAATATTTTTTTTTTTTTTAAAGTAAACCAAAATAATATTTTTAATCAATAAATTAATGTCATACAAAAAAAAAAAAAAAAAAAAAAAAAAAAAAAATGTTTGTACATGAATTTATTCTTTTTTTAAAAGTTCTGAAAATTGATTGATAATTTCTTGATTTTCCCATTTTTTTAAAGTAGACTGTCCTCTTAATAAATTTGAAATGTGTGATATATGATTTACAAAATATTTTTATATTTTCATGTTTAACAGGATTTGAAAGCATAAGAGAATAAATTTAGTAAAATTAGGCATTAAAGTGCTAGCATAAGTATCACGCATTCGGCAATTGCGTTTCTTTTCAACTCATTAGGCGCCAAAGCTCCCGCTGCGGAAACAATTTTTTAATTTTTTTTTCTCTGCAAGTAATTAAGATAAATATATTTTGACATAATCAATAAAGTAATGTCAAAAAAAAAAAAAAAAAATGTTTGTACATGAATTTATTCTTTTTTTTTTTTTTTTAAGTTCTGAAAGTTGATTGAAAGTTCTTCATTTTCCCATTTTTTTAAGAAGACTGTCCTCTTAATAAATTTCAAATGTGTGATATATGAAAATATTATTATATTTTCATGTTTATCAGAATTTAAAATTATAAGAGAATAATTTAAGTAAAATTAGCAATAAAGGGCTAGCAATTGCGTTTCTTTTTAAATAATGCTGCAATGGGACAACCATTGGGCTTTAAGTGGTACCAACTAATGGTCCACAGGAAAATTTTGGTATTCCGTAAAATTACATTATTTGCATTTTTGGACTTTAATTTTCATAATTTGATTTTTTTAATTTCTGAGTCACTCATCCTCACGGCATCAGACTTCAATTTTCTGGATGAGAAAGAAGATGAATGAAAAAGAGAAAGAAGATGAATTTTAAGCTTGTATAAAGAAAAAAAAATTGAATTGTGAGTACCAGGTACAGTAATCGCTTTGAATTTCAGATATGCAATAATATTTAGCTAGAATTATTATATTATTTAAATTCTTCAAATGTTTGAAATGTATATAAAAAATTCAATTTCTCATTGGATTTTAATAATCTAGTAATATGTATATTATTTACTATATTTAGTAAACATAGTTTTATTTATGGAAAGAGAACTTTTGCACTGCAGTTAAAAATTTTGTCTGTGTTCCTTAAAATATGAAAACAATAAAAATGCGTTTGCGTTTTCGCCTATATGTTTTATGATAATCAAGCAGACTGTAAGTATTTTTTAGGTTTTAATATTTTTGTTTTATATAATAAAGTAAAAGGAAATACCAACATTTAATCTTATTCCAACACTGTAAAATAAAAAAAAAAAAACTGTTAAAAGTACAGGAAAAATCTGTCAGCTGGGGTGCCAGTATTTCTCCGTGAAATATACAGGACAAAACTGTACTTTTAATAAAAAACCTGTTTGATTTACAGGATCCCTGTGTAAAATATATGTCAGTGATATACAATTTTACGGTTTTAAACTGTATATTTGACAGAAAAATACTGGCACCCCAGCTGCCAGATTTTTCCTGTAAATTTAACAGTTTTTTTTTTTTTTTTTTTTTTTTTTTTTCAGTGAAAAATTTTTAGTACTTACTCTTTTTACACGCTACTGTATTTGTAGAGTATATATATATATAGTATATATATATATATATATATATATATATATATAAAGTAATTACGGTTAAATAAGAAGAAAAATACTCTCCAAGAAAAATGATGTTAAAGAAAGACGGGTAGTAATAATTCTCTGTAATAAGTTAAAATGTTGCCAGGCCTGAAATAAGTATTTGTAATGATTAAAATAAAGAATGTTTATACCATATTTACAAAATGGGTGTTCCCTGACCATTATTCTAAAAATATATTTTCGTTTCTTAATTAATCATATTACTGGTTCGTGCAGTTTTAAATTATGAATTTAGTGGTCCGTGAAACTGCAAATTTTGAATTTAGAGGCGTGTGAAATCGAAAAGATTGGCAAAATCTGCTCTAGTATATGAACTGTCATCGTTCCATTAAAGAATCTGTGTGGAGAAAAATTACTTAAATTTGTTTTGCAGAAATAATTTTTTATAATATCCTAGCATGTATATAACCATGCATCTATAACGAAATAAAATATTATTTAAAAAAAATAATAATAAATAAATAAAACTTTTATTTTTTATATATTTTTTCTAATTATTTATTTATTAGAATAATTTATATAAGCAGATCTGAATATTTTTACAAGAGATCATAAGACATTTATTCCTCAACATAAATAATACTACTACTTAGATTATTATTGTGTATCATACACATGCTTTTTACCCCACGTGAAACTAAATTTAAGTGAAAAATAACCTGTAAGACGTTTTTATAAACTACGTTTTAAATTACTTTATATCATTTTTTGCGAATGTGCACTGTGCACATTATTTCCAAGCAAGTTATGTTGCATCCTAATGCAGTTACTCGGAAACACGCCTTATTAGATAAGTTATGGATAACTATTTTAATTTTATACTTTTTCTTATGTGATTTTTAGTAATAGGTTGATTTCTGTAGAAATCGACCTATTGCAATCACTTCGTTTATATCTCTCTCTCTTCTCTCTCTCTCTCTCTCTCTCTGTATATATATATATATATATATATAGAGAGAGAGAGAGAGAGAGAGAGAGAGAGAATGAAAATTTTGTCATCACGAAAACAAGGAAAATTTTGTTATGAAATAACTCCCGAAATAATACTCGAAATCGAACTAAATTTGCAAAGCGAACTTATCTTATAAATATCTTAGAGGAGTTTATTAACCAAGTTGCTGCGACTTTTTGTTTTTAAGTGACGTCCACTTAAAAATTTCAAATGAACATTGTAAAAAGTGTATTTAAGGCATGATTTACTTCAAATTTTAAGTAAATATAGACTACATAAGGATCTCAATAAAATTTATTAGAGGACTTTATCCGCCATTTTTAACAAAGTGGCGGATATCTTAAATTAATTTGGGCCACTTGAAATGAGGCTACCACTTGAAAATTTAAATTCACGATAACTTCCGAAATAATGCTCCAAATGGAACCAATTTGGACAGTGAAATTATCTTATGGATATCTTGGATGAGTTTGTTAACCAAGTTGCTCTGCCATTTTGTTTGCAAGTGATACCACTTGAAAATTTCAAATTCACATTGCAAAATGCGTATTCCGAATTTATTTGAATTTGGATGTATACATAGACCATAAAAACCCTTTCCGACCCGAAACATTTTTACCTTAAAACATTTAAATTCTTCTGTTTTTGCAAACTGAAAGAAAAATATCGACGAAAACCGACATTTGTGGATTGAAAATTGTGCTTTACACTTTCTGCTAATTATCTCAATCGTTCATTTCCTGATTTTATTACATAGTACTCTTTCAGATGCAAAAATGTAAGTGAATGTTTTGGATGTCCAACCCGCACGATCGTACGGCCTGATTCGGAAAGTGTTACGGGTGAGAACAAGTTTATTAACGAACTTTATCCGCATTTTTTGAGAGAGTGCGAATGTTATAAACCAAGCGAGACAACTTGAAATCAAGCTACCACTTGAAAATTTAAAATCACGATAATTTCCGAAATAATACTCCAAATCGAACCAAATTTGGACAGTGAACTTATAAATATTTCGGATAAGTTTATTAACCACATTGCTCCGCTATTTGGTTTTTAAGTGAAGAGCACTTGAAAATTTCAAATTCACACTGCAAAAAGCGTAATTAAGACCGGATTTGCCTGAATTTCGATGTTTAATATATATAGACTATATAAGGGTCCAACCAAGTTTATTTTTGAACTTTATCCGCCATTTTTAACAAAGTGCGGATGTTATAAACTAAGTGAAACAACTTGAAATTAGGTTACCACTTGAAAATTTATGAGCATGACAACTTTTTAAATTCTGATTCAACTCGAACCAATCTTGGACAGTGATCTTATCATGTAATTATCTTGGAGGAGTTCACTAAGCAATTTGTTCCAGCATCTTGTTTCTAAGTTCCGGCCTCTTGAAATCACGCTGATACTTGAAAATGTGCCATCACGATAACTTTAAAAATACTAAACTGATTCAAACAAAAGTTGGATAGTGAACTTATGGTTCAAATATTTTGGATAAGTGCACTTGGAAACTTGATCCGCAATTTTATTTCCAAGCGGCGGCCTCTTGAAAATTTGTCATTATGATAACTTTTGTAATACTGAATCAATTCGCATTAAATTTGGGTAGTAGATTAATCATTCAAATATCTCAGATAAGTTCGCTGGGCATCTCTCTCTGCTTTTTTTTTTTTTTTTTTTTTCAAGTGGTGGCCAATTGAAATCATAGTGACTTTTGAAAACTTCTTATCACGATAATTTTTGAAATACTGATTTCATTTGAACTGAAGTTGAACAATGAATTCATCATACAAATATCTTGAATGATTTCGCTGGGCAAGTTGCTTCGCCATTTTGTTTCCAAGTTGCAGCCACTTAAACTGCCACTTGAAAATTTATCATAACAATAACTTTTAAAACACTGCACTGATTCGAACGAAAGTTGGACAGTGAATTTAAACCTCAAATATCTTGGATGAGTTTGCTGGGTAAATTGCTCCATTATATTGTTTCCAAGTGGCGACTACTTTAAAATTTGTTAGCATGGTAACTTTTGAAATACTGAATTTGTTAGAACCAAAGTTGGACAGTGGACTTATCTTACAAATATATTGGATTGATTCACTGAGCAGCTTGCTTCGCCTTTTTGGTACAAGTGGCGACCACTTAATTTTTCAACACGATCATTTTTAAGATTCTGAATTAATTCGAACTAAATTTGTACAGTAGACTTATCTCACAAATGCATTTATATATTTGTTTGTCAGCTTGGCCGCCATCTTGTTTCCAAGTGCCAGTCACTTGAAATTTTTAAATTCATATATAAAGGTATTTATGAATCGATTTGCTTAAAACTCCATATGTCACCAGCCTACATCAATATTTCTACCAAGTTCATTAATAATTTGTAGCTGCCATTTTGTTTCAAAAGGGCAGCTACTTGATGAGGGGAAAGAAATCAACCTACCCTTCAGAATGAGCCGGAAGGACTTGTTTTTTTCTTGTTACCAAAAATTAAAATAAAAAACTTAACATAATGTTTTGAAAGTTTAAACTTAAATTTTGCATTTTTTTATTCATATTATTTACTTCTCTTTACTTAGAAGCATTTTTAAATGGAATAAAGAGAAATTTAATTTAAGGGTTAAAAAAATCATTATTTTGCACAAAATATTTTCAAAATTTCTGATTGATATATAGGGCGTAAAATAATGATTATCCAAATAGAAACATTTATTATTCCCAAATTATTCAAGAAAATGTGATGATTCAAAAAGCTTTATATGAAACAACACATATAATTTAGAATATCAAGTGTTTGTTTGCGATCTCTAAGTATTAATTCCTGGTGGAGGCGAGTGTCTTAATTGACATCCACAGTAAAGTGTGTAAGAGATTTTACCTCAAGACGGAACACTGACACTGATATTTTTTATTAATAATTTCTATCACATTCAATCGCAATATATGACTGAATAAATATGGTAGAAATTATTGATAAAAAAGTACTGGTGTAAGAAGTTCGTCTTGAGATAGAAATTCTTCTTCCCTTTCTCCAGCTACAATAAGGTCAGAGAGTGTGTATAGTTCATTCACATATATTTAGTATTTGACAAAAATGTTATGGAAAAAACTCTTGAGAAGCATTTCGACATTTTGACAGTTTTGCCAGATTTGGGGACATTCTTTTTATTCAATATCCACAACTAAATTTTAATTGTAACGGTTGCCTAATTACTTCAAAGATTAATCATCTATAATGTATATAAAATATCCCTTCTCAAAATTAATAGCCACTATTGAATAAAAAATCTCCAAGTCTGGCAACACTGCCCCTTAGAGGAATTATATAAGAAGAGCTGGCGTGCGGCGTATCTGCATGCAGAGCAAATGAAGTTAACTGTTGTCTATTGAAGATGGCTGCCACAGTAGCAACGCTTCCGCAGCAGCCATATTGAACCTACCAAAATATTAATTAGTGCTGTGCTACTTAATGGCTACTTCAGTTATGATCTCGGCTTCATGTTTTTCCGGACATATTACAGATACACAATATCATTCCTCCAAGTTTGATACAGATTGAAATCCAACGAACAAGGAGACCGATTAAACCGTTAACGCCCGAATTAATTTTGCAAAATATTATTAGCTGATTATTTCACTTCTAAATTAATGTAGACAAATGACAGTAAAATATATTAACTTAAACATTTCTTCTGATAGTTTTAAATTTAAACCCTATCCTCATTTATTGATGTTTAGTGTTCCAGCGAGAAAACTTCGAGATAGAAAAACTTTGAGATAACAGATTAATTTCCTATTATATGTTGACGAAGATCTCCAAAGTAAAATATTATAATATGTATTACACAACTTGATTTAAGTTAGTATACCTGTGCAAAAAGCAAATATATGCGCGACGAATGAAAAATCTTAAAATGACTATCCAAATTATGAAATAATAATTAATAGTAGGCACATAAAACTTTCAGGGATCATTTAGAGTGACGCTATAAACTGTCACTAAAAATTAGAAATCATTCCAAGAAACCACAAAAAATATACGTGCCATTTTATTAGCTGTCCTCAAATGAGGACACTGGGTGTTAACGGGTTAATGATAACAATACAAACATCACTGTAATGAAGTGCAATAACCAAGTGAAACAAAATTACTATTTTCTGATGATTTTATTTTCGCTTGTAAATATAAAAATACGACAAGGTCTTAGTCTGTCTTTAAAATAACATCCAATATATAAACTCGCCTACAGCCACACTCCATGCTATTCTATGGAAAAGTTTGTTTACAAAATTACTCGTTACCTAGTTTTTTTTTTTTTTTTTTTTTTTTTAAATTCTGTTTTTACATTCAGAAAATTCACTACCGTTAAATTCGTTTACATTTTCCAAAAATTATTTTTTCACATCTTATTTTCGAGCTAAAAAGTACAAAATTGCACTTTATTAATTTTAAGCATTTATCTTAACCAAAAAAAAAAAAAAAAAAAAAAAAAAAAATCTGTTTTTTTAGAAAATGAGTGCTAATTTGACGGTTGTGAATTTTTGAATGTAAAAACGGAATAAAAAAATACAGACTTGCCAACTTTTTAATTTATTCCGTAAAATTTTTACTATTCGTCATTTTTTCAAACCAAGTTTTTTCGAGAGTAGCATCTCCTTATTTAATGGAAATTATACATTGCAGAACACAACACTATAAAAAAGTGGTGTAGAAAAAAGGCTTAAAAATATAGTGAATAAATTAAAAAGTTAGGATTCTGCATTAGGTTATGAAAAAGTGAAGTAATTGCGAAGACAAATTTTCCCATAGAATAACATGGTCTTTAGCGTTCTGTGAGGTTAAACATTGTACGTTCTTAAGTTTTCGCGACTTTAACTGCAAAGCACAAAAAATATAAGATTATATATATACATATGCATATATATATATATGTGTGTGTGTGTGTGTTTACACTCTATATTTTATTTTATTTATTTATTTATTTACTTTTTGTAACACTGAAATTCGCTGCTGTTAAAATGCAGTTTAGCTTGTTATATTAAACTGAAAGTTACATTTTTTTTGTTTTGTTTTGCTAACCTACCTACTTTATTATTATTATTATTATTATTATTATTATTATAAACAATATATGTCTCTTCATAATCATCTTATTTTACATTCCATAACAAATGAGCATATTTTTATTTTTATTTTATATTAATTTTTTTTTTATATACCGTTTTTTTTTTTTTTTCTGAGTTACAATGTTTTATTTTATAACCTTCACTAAAGTAGGAACAAAATATCACTTAATACTCTGAAAATAATATATTTAATTTTGGTATAGCTTGTTTTCATTATTCTTTTTTCTGTTCGTAAATATGTTACTGAAGTTGATAAAGAGCAGTTTAAATTAAAAAACAAAATAAAGTCATTATTTTCCTCTCATATTTTCGTAAGCTTCAAATACAGTGTGACATATTTCGTTTCTAGCTGCTTTGAATTTCACAGTCGCTAAAATGCAATTTAGAGTGTTGCATTAAAATTAAAAATGCCTTTAAGCTATACAACAATAATTTTAATGATTTTAAGTTATTTCATTTCAAACAATGTTCAAATGGGCAAGCATTTATTTTCTTTCCGTTCAAAACTGTGCGACACATATTTTAAAATTTTGAATAATATGTTTTATTCAATGTGCCTTAAAGTAGGATTTATAATATATCAATTTCAGATATGTCTGCAAGTTTTGTTCTTCAGATTCATAAGTGTATATATTTAAATGTATATTATAAAATTTATTTGTCGCTTGTATATAATAAATTTTCCAAAATAAATGCCGTAGCTTAATTTGAGTGAATTCAATAGCGAATATATAGTTGTTATATTTCTTAATTTTTCAAACTGTAATCTCTTTTCTAACTATTAAATCTAGTAATTATATAAATAATTTTACTAAATTGAAATGCAGAGAAGTAATTTGTCTTTTAACTGTTTGAAATGTATACTCTTATTTCTTAAGATTAATAAAATATCACATTCCTGCTGTAAAATAAGATATAAATTTCGGTAAATATTTTGTTTTTGGCATATATGTTTCTTACAAATAGATATGTACTACTAGATATCAACTACTTAAGAAAAATTTTGGATCAATAAACACAATTATTTTACGCCAACTTATAGATATATATTTTCGATAAAATCCTCACAAATGCAGTAGTACATAGTTTTTCTTTCGAATTGGACCGTATTAAAATTAAAAGTTTTGAATTCTACAATGAACTCCTTTTTCATATGCTTAGGATTTTTATTCATTTAAATTAGTTAAGTTTTCACTAAAAACTTTTAGTTTAAGTTTTAATTTAAATTTTTAAGGATCATACATCGAAAGTCGAAAGCTTAGTATAAAATGTGACTATTGAAGGTACTTCAACATATGTATATGTGAATACTGTAATAAGTTTTTAATACTTGATAAAGAGTTTTACATTATGGTATTGTTCAGGTGTTTTCGTAATTATGTAAAAAAATTATACATTGTTAAGTAAATGAATAATACTTAAAATACACAACGTAATGGAACTATAATTTTAATACAATAAGTGTATAAAAAAGCATGTATAAAAGTTTTTGCTTAATCTTATATAATAATTCAAACATTTAACTGTATATTTTTAAACCTTTGCATGATTTTGAAATGTACTGTATTTTTTTTTTTTTTTTTAATAATTCTCCCATACAATTCTAAATTAGTATGAAATATTATTCTGTGAATACATTTAATTTTTAATTTTGATTTTTGTTTTTTATTATTTATTTTTACAATTGCATATTGGTATATATTATTGAAATATTTATAATTGATATAAAAATAAATGTTTAATAAATTCTTATAAAAATGAACCATTTTTTTTTTTTTTTTAATCTTAAAAGAAGACGTGATTTGCTATACTGTAAATGTATAGGAAAGTGTTAAAAAGTGTTAAATGTGTACTATGATGGGTATATAATTTTTTTTCTGAATGATACTGTAGACATACAGCTTGAGAAAAATGATTTAGATTTTGGTTGCCAATTATTTTCAAGTTTCTGATACCACTTAGAAATTAGAAGAGTTGGTATTAACTTAGGCTTGCAAAAAATTTTATTACGCTAGATATTGAAAGGTTTTTACAGAAAAATGCTATAAAACATAAAAAAGAGTATTGTTTTTATAAAAATAATTAAAGTATTTCTAGTTATTTGAACTTGATAAGGAACGCATTCTACAAATATCTAGTATCATTAACGTCTTTGAAATAGAAATAAAGTTTCAGAATTCTTTATATCATGTTATAATAGAAGAGAAAAGATGTAAATCCACAAGATTTTATACTGACAATATTTATCTGGTTATTACCCTTAAGTATTATAACGATTCTTCTCCAAAGATGGATAATCTATCTGGAACTATTCTGAATCGAAGGAGCGGATACTGGCAGGTACGTTAATAGATAACTGCGAACTACTGCTTTAATTGATGCATAGGAACTTTGAATTCAAGGAATCGCTATTATAGTTAATGCACCAAATTTTTAAGCAAATTATACAATGATCGTTAAAAAGATATGTAATTTTAAAGACACTTTACGCTTATTTATGCATGTTTAGCATGGACTTTAATCGCATTATCATTGATATTCAAGTCTTATTTATCTCGTACTTAAAATATTAGTTGAAGGTTTACAAACTCGTCTTGAAAAGGAATCTGAACATCATAAGTATTAAAATTCCACTGAAAACATAATTGATTTTGATTTTTGTACAATTTTAGTGAAATTTCATGGATTTTATCTTTTTTTTTTTTTTTCTTTTTAAATAGAAGATGGCCAATAGTAGCGACGTTTTTCTATAACTATAATTCTACAAAAAATTTCTGAAAACATTTTAAAATTTTTTCATTGTTAGCTTGAGTAAGCTGATATATTTTATTTTATAAATTCACTGAAGTTAAACAAGGATTATTGTTGATTGAAAAACTCATGAAAACTCTTAAGAGACTGAAAGAATCATTAACTTTTAATGTTGGCTCATGCTTTTGTATCTTACTTTTCGCCTAATATTAATTCACCTTTATAGTTGTTCTTTATACTTATCTATTAGTAAAAGCTTGATGTTTAGGCTTACCTTGAATTTCAGGGCATTGTTCACTTTAAAAGTTTTTATCTATCAATGGCACTCTAAAGTCCCATTTGATTAAAAAGCGTATAAAGTCAAATTTATGAAAGATGTGTTAAAAATACTATAAGTATAAAATACATATAATTTAATTTTGCTCTATGGCACTAGAAGCTATGTGAAGTCATTTTTATTTATTTATTTACTTTTAAGAATAGACTATATAGTGTACCGTTTCTGTTTATGATTGTCATTTTTCATGGTCTTCACCCGTGCCAGAATTAATTTATGTATTACCGCAAGATTCTACCAACCATCTTAGTAATAAAATAGAATAATAATAATAATAATAAATGAATAAATATATAAACAAATACGTTTTAAGTTATTTTTCAAGGTCTTGGTTTTTTATTGACATTACTGTACCAATGGTACACTAAAATATAGCTTTTTTAAATCCTCATTAATTACTAGGATGAGGTGACTTGCAAAATATTTATTGTTTTTATTTTTACAACGCCAGTTCTATGGTGCTTTCTTATTAATATATAAGACTATTTAAAAGATGTTGAATATATTTCTTTTTCTTTGATGCAATTAATAAAAATATTTTTTAAATTGTATTATTACGTATCACTATAGATATTTCACGTTAGACATGCCATATTAATCGCACACATTCCTTTTTTTTTATTAAATTATCTTTTACTACTTTTAAATCTCATATTTAAAGAAGAAAAGGTCGCAAGTAAATAAGCCGTTTTAAAATAAAATTTATACCGCCATGACATTTCTTCATTTTCTCCATTTGAATATCAGTAAATAAATATACGAGCGAAATAAAATTAATTTTTATGAGAGAAATGCTGTAAAATGAAAAAAAAAAAAAAAGTCATGCTTTGCTGAAAATTAATTTAAACCGCATTCTGCATTCTCCAAATCTCTGCTGCGTAAAAAATGATATAACGTGTTTATTCATGCAACAAGAACGTGAGAGAAATTAAAATTATGGAATTCTGAACTTTCCAGATTACTGCGTATTTTTTTTTTTTTTTTTTTAATATATATATTAT
The DNA here is from genome assembly GCA_963930645.1 of Salticus scenicus. Lineage (NCBI taxonomy): Eukaryota > Metazoa > Arthropoda > Arachnida > Araneae > Salticidae > Salticus > Salticus scenicus. The sequence continues at coordinate 204,800,154 of OZ005652.1, forward strand.
TTTTAAATATGTTTTTGCAAAATGTTGTTTTCAAATAAAAAGTATACGATCAAATTTGTTAATATTTTGATTTATGTAAGTTAATAGTGTATTAGGTGACCAAAGATGAAAAGATAATGTTGCATTTGGATCAAATTCATTCTAAAGTATAAAAAAAAACTTTTATGTTAGAATACAGAAATATAAATACATATATTTCAATCAAATAAAAAAAGCTACTTATTATTACTTAGATAATTATGCATATCATATTAAATTTCGTTAGACTAATAGAATACTTTTATTTAATTTAAAATTTCAACGTATAATTCACAACTAAAAATTATCTTGAAAAATGTGTTATCCTCTGAAGCTGAATTTCAGGAGTTCCTTTGAACTTCAAAGTCAGTCCAATTTATATTAAAATCTTTGTTAAAGTTTCATTTAAAATATTTCTTTAATCAAACTTTAATTTCGGGAAATACAAAAGAGATAGTCTGTAATTTAACGAAATGATACTCTATGCAATAAAATTATTGAAGTTATTCAAAATTTTATTTTAATTTAAACTTAATAAAAGCTAAATTAAATAATTAAAAAAAAAGTGCAATTTGATACTATCTCTTTCATTTTATTCATAACTGTCTTCAGATTTTTTTCGTATTTTACATTTTTCATTTTCTTTTCAGAAATGATACGTTTTTTATCGCAAGTCAAATATGGGTTCTTTAATTTAACAAATTCTAACATATGTAAAAATTATATATGTTTAAAAGGGACTAAAAAAAAAAAATCTAATTATTACAACTGATTTAATAATTATAAATATAGTATAGTTAAAGTTATTGTAATAATTCTAACAACTATTTGCAGTAAAATTTGTACAACTAAAAATTGTTTTTTTTATTGAAGGCTTTTTATAATGCATTACAATAATGTTATTTTAAAGAATATTGTCACGTAGATTAGGCGTAGATAACGTTTGTGCAGAAATACTACAGCGAAATAACACAAAGCTCAACTCGAGACTTTATTTTTCAACTCAACCAAATTTTTCCCCAGCTTATATACAATTGACGAATCTTCTAGAACAAAATCTTCTAGAATTCGAAAAGTCTAAAAATTAGATAATAGTAACTGAATAATTAACATAAAAATAATTAAAATAAGAAATAAATAAGCAGTAAAACTGTTTTAACCACATTCCCTTGAATGGGATCGAACCCACGACCCTCAGGCTCGTAGCCCGGTGCTTTGCCTCACGGTCACGGAATTCACATGTGAAAAGACTTTCGTTACAATATTTTTTTTATGAATGATTCTAATAATTTCGTAAGAATCTTCAAAAAATTTTAATTTATTATGTTAGAAAAAAACCCATATTTACTAAATTATATGTTTTCTAAATATTCATTTTTTTTTTTTTTTTTTTTTTTTTTTTTTGTTTCTTCGTCTATTTCTATTGGTTGTTAATTATGTTACGATTAAATTATGATAACAAATTTCATACTGATTTTCGAAAACTATAAGGTTTTTTCAGAACTGTGATTGTTGAATAAATTAGAATTAGATTAATGGATAATGAATTTTAAGTTGCATAAATGCCATTCTTTATTGAAAACGAAACTAATTTTAGCATGCATAATATTAAGGAAAAGCCAACTCACCTCTCTCCTGCATTTCCTGTGGTCGCTTGAAATACATTTTAGGCCACACAAATAAATAAAGATGAAATCCGATTGCTTACTATATTTGACTTTAATCATAGATTTTTCTTTGAGAATTTTTATGAACAAACCAGAATTTCTTAAGTAGTTGAGCACAGAATTAAAACATTTCCAAATATATATAAAGGCATTTTTTTATGCCTTGAATGAATTATAAAGAAAATAAAGAATAAAGGTTTCACATTAAGACTTATTACTTGAATAATATACAACACTTAATGAATAAGTTCGCTGAACGACTTCAGCATAATGTTCGAATGGTTATCACTCAAGAATAAAAGTACTTCTGTTTTTACGAATATGTTCAGAGAGAGAAAAACATAATAATAATAAAAAAAAAAGAAGAAAAGAATGAAAGTTTGGTTTCTCTCTATGGTCATGTGATTGTCTATCACTGCTCGACTGTCGCCGTCCCCGCTCCCATTGAATCAACAGTGATTTATCTTCAATTATTCTGATTGTTAATTGGTCAATTCAGTCTATAACACTGCTCTGCATGAAAATTGCCCCAACACCATTTTTGCAAATTGTTATATAAAATGACCTTCTGAATCCGAATATGACGCCCATTTTGCCTTATCACCCACCGTTTTTTAGGGACGGCCCCCTATTTTTATCACTTTCCGGTAATTTTATGACTATAAATTTCATTTTTAGGGGGAAACGGATTATTTTAACTGTTAAATATCTTCTGAGAGGCTACAGAGTTGGAAAATTCTAAAACTTGAACATTTGCGGCAAGGGGAAAATTTAGGAGAGGGGGGGATTTTCCACTGAAATTATGTATTACATTTCTTATATTTTTTGAATATGTTATTAATGTTATTTTTGAAACATTATATATTTTTGTTTTCAAGTGTTAAATCAATTCTTTTTCATTCTCCAAATCAAATTCATAGCCATAAAATTACCGAACAGTGATAAAAATTGGGGGAGGGGGTGGTGTCCCGAGAAAACTGTGGGTGACTGCACAAAATGGAAGTCATATTCGGATTCAGGAAGTCATTTTACATAAGAATCAGCAAGAATAGTATCACGGCTCGAAGTTATTTTTTCTTTTTTTGCAGCACAGTGTAATTTGCTTTTACAAATCTTTAATAACATAAATGATTCTAATTTTTATCTAAAATTCTTATAGAATATTTATTTAAATTAAGATAAGAACAATATTATTAATAGGTAAATTTTAAAGGTCATTTCATATTGTTTTTACGCAATTACTCTTATAATTTCTATTTTTATCTACCCATGTCTAATCTTCCATATGTAATTTCTTTACAATTAATTTGGATTAATTTGAAGCGGAGTTATACTTGCTAATTTGTTTTTCCATCTTCCCCAGAGGAATGCGCGAGGGAGGATTTTGCAAAAGCAACCACCATCTCAGTGGGAGTTAGGGACATAAAACCAACTTTTACATCGAAATCCGTGATACAATTTTGCTCACGAATTCTTATATATATATATATATATATATATATATATATATATATATATATATATATATATATTTAAGTATAGGTGTTTGTTATAATTTAAAAGAAAAATATATATATATATTGATATATATTGATATGTGAAAGTTTATGTGAAACCATGGAAAGCATGTTTTACTCATGTGAATACATACTTGTCCCTCCCCCGGGTAAAAATTGCTAAAATTCTTGAAATTAGTATTTGTATTTGTTATATTTTAAAGAAAAAGTCTAACGCATGTATGTATATATTTATTTATTTATTTTGAGATGGGAAGGACATTACAAAAACGACAATCTGGCTCCCTCCTTACAAACTTTGAGAGATGAAATTTGTAAAATCGCTTTGTAGTGAGTATCTACGTTACGAAAGAAATGTTTTCAATAAATTTCGTGGTTTTAGGTGCAAGTGTTTTGTGCAGACAGTGAGGAATCATTCATCGATTCACTCGTTTAGGACAAACTATTTTATATAGAACTAGTTTACAATTCTTCTAGATTAATTTGTACAATATAATTTGCATTTATTTAACATTAGACCTATAGTCATCTTCATTTTCATATTTTGGCTTTCGTCAATAAACTATTTTAAAATAAAATCTACACTGTCATGAACATACTTTTTACTTGAATATAAGCAATTAAATTTAACCCATGTAAAATTAATTTTTACAAGAGAAATCCTCTCAGATAAGAAAAATACGCTTTACCAAAAACTAATTTAAACCATATTACCCATTCTCCGAATCTCTGCTGCGTAAAAAAATTTGAATAACTTGTTTATTCATGCAATAAACACGTGACAGAAATTAAAATTCAGGAGCTATAAATTATTGTTCAAAATTTCATTTAAAAATATTTTCAACATTAAAATTTCAAACATATATATTTTAATCAAATTAAAAAAAAAATATATATATATACTTATTCTTACCTAGATAGTTATCATATCATGTTAAATTTCAAGACGAATTGAATGGTTTCGCTTATTATAAACTGTTTACCGTATGGTTTACAAATGAAAAAAATATCCTTCAAAACCAGGAAAAAGAAAATTGTGTCATCCTCTGTAGATGATTTTCAGGCGGAATTTAAACTTCAAAGTCAGTCTAATTTATATTAGAAACTTTTTAGAAGTTCATTAAAAATATTTCTTTGATCGAACTTTAATATCGCAAAATACAAAGAGTTAGTCTGTAATTTAACGAAGTGATACACACTGTGCAATAAAATTACTGGAGTTATTAAAACTTCTATTTTAATTTAAACTAAATAGAAAGCTAAGTTAAGTAAAAATATAAAAAATTAAACTTAATACTGCCTTTTTAATTTAATTAATATAATAGAGTTTTATTAATCAAATAAATGTTTCATCTATTTATCTTCCATTTCTTTTATAGAAATGATTATTGTATTTGTTGGGCAGGAGAAGATTTATAAGTAAGCCATAACTCTAATATGACGAGGCGTCTACATTTTAAACACATTAGAATTTAATGGATGACTAAGACAGTTACAGTTGACATACACGTGAAACACAGACGATTACATATTTAAGACTGATCTGTTTTAGCAGAGATAAAAGTAAAGAGGAATGAACAGATCATTGATTGGACAATACAGTTTACAGGTACATGTACATTTACGTGACGTCACTTACCAAAAGTCCAATAGATTAAATCAGGAATACAATGGCGAAATACACCACAATGATACTTTTTTTTTTCTTTTCGAAAATCCAAAGAATGTGTTCTTTAATTTATTAAATTTTAACAGGTATCAGAATTCCACATTTTTAAAAAGAATTTTTTAAGAACTGATACATTTGTACCAATCTTAATAATAGCTTGTTAAATAAGTTTATGTAATAATTTTAATAGTATTTAAATTGAAATTCTTATAACTAAGGATTGTTTTCTATGGAATATTTTTTTTATTAATATTATATAATATTTTTAGTTTAAACATTTTTTTTCCCCAAAATTCGTATAGAATAGCAGTTAAACTAAGATATTTATAATTAAGATAATAATAATAATAATAATAATAATAGTAAGTTTGAGGGTAGAATGTTATGCAATTTTTACCAAATTATTGCTCTGACTTCTAGTTTACTTTAGCTACAAATATGATTTCTAGTAGCGATATGGCTAATTACTAGTCACAAATTTACAAAATATTTAAGTTATATAATCTATTCAAGTTTTTTCTATAAAATTACATATTATAACCATACATACTATCGATTTATATTGTTTTCCGTCCTTTACTCTATTTTATATTTATCTTCACCATTTTGTCCTTAAAAGGATTATTTTGCTCGTGGTAAAAATGTAAAGCATTGAGCGAATAGGTATTATAAATTTAATCTTTAACTTTTTCTAAGTAGGAATATAATGTTATTATGTAATATAATAATTACTATGTAATATAATTATTAAGTAATATAATTTTCTAAAATTCTAAATCTCTGTCCCGTTTTAAAGAAAAAACAATTTTATGAAAATTAATGCTTTTATGAATTTATAAGCCAAAATATTTTTAATATGGAATCTTGGTGCTTTTATTTTCTTTCTTTTCTTTTTTGAAAATAATAATAATAATAAATAAATAAATGTTAAAATAATTTAGTAGGATTTGCTCTCATTTAAGGTCACTTTATTTAAATAATTAAAAAAAAAAAAAAAAAAAATGAATTTCGATTATTGACTACTTTAGTACAATGCTCTCTTAGCGACATTAAATATCTTTTGTCATTTTGGCGATGAATTAAAAGGGCTGACACTATAGTGTAAGTAAAGACCTTGGCGAGAAGAGCCAAACTTTAAATTTTGACAAATAAGTCCCACACTAAAGCTGTGTTCTAGTAATTTTTTTCATTGCCCACTTCGCTAGTTTCTGCATTTATTTATATTTTATTTTATTTTATTTTTTAAATTGAATAATTGATATGTTTAAATAAATATATTTTGATTGGTGAATATTTTCAGCAAATCAAAACCATGGTCAAGTACCATGATATACAACCGTAAATGAAATGTAAATGACATTTAATTGCTTGGGTTTCATTTTGTTAATTTATAACACGGTTAATTAAAAATAAACCAAATATTCATTCATATTAGGGAACAGCTTAAGTATTGGACGCCCTTGTTGAAATTTGACACCGAAGTAGATCGAATGATTTTTGCCAATTTTGCTCGAATGATTTCGGTCTTTATTTACGTATCTGAGATAGACATTTTAATTCATCGCCAAACTGGCAAAATAATAAAAGTTGCCCCTATAAGGAAAGTTGTGTCCACATTACTTTGCGAAAGACAAAATCAAATAATATATGTATATATGTATGTACAGTCGGTAACAAAAGTGTCCGAACAGTAGCAAAAATTCCTATGTAAAAAATGTACACTTCATACGGCTCTGTTAAATAAATCCTTATCGAATCATGCTCTTAGACTGACTAAGAACAGGATTCGACAAAGATTTATTTAACAAAACCGTATCAAGTGTACTTTTTTTACATAGGAATTTTTGCTACTGTTCGGACACTTTTGTTACCGACTGTATGTTTGTATATATATATATATAATCCTATTCGAATAATTCCATTAATATTTTAAAAATAAATAAATCTAAATAAAATTTTAAAGCTATTATGACATCAGTTTTATCAGGTATTTTTGATGATAGAGCTTTACTTTTTCATTTTTTTTTTTTCTCATGTGTAAAGAAGTATTTATATTTATGTCAAAAATGAAATGAAATGTTGTAAGCAATTTATATTATAGGCATTAGCTTGAAAATAAACTAGGAAAAAGAACGTAATAGAAATATTGAAAATCTAAATATATGTTGTAAATCAGCTTACATTTCTTTATCTAAAGAAAATTTTTTAGAACTGTACGAACCATAATTTTTTCTGTACGTCGTACGCAGTCAGACAGACAAACAAATAATTTCTTTTATTAGTATAGAAGCAGGCTTTGCCGACCTTTCTGGTCCCTATATTTAGATAATATTTTTTCTTTATCTTCAAGTTAAAATGGAGTTTTTATTAAGATCTTTTGAACACTAATTATCGGATTGAGCTAAAAGTTAAGGCGATAGATAAATTTTGTTCTGATTAATAAATATACCAATTTTCATAGCCATAGGTTCAATGGTGTACACTTTTTAGCGAGGTATAACCTGTAATATGGCATCCATTTTTAACCAACTTCAAAAAGGAGGAGGTTCTCAATTCAAACCATATATATATATTTTGTTAGCTTAGAACTTCTTAATGAATGCTCAGGTTTTGATGCTTTTTTTTTTTTTTTTTTTTTTTTTTTTTTGCTGTATAGTCGGTAGCAAAAGTATCGGAGCACTAGCAAAAATTCCTATATGAAAAAAGTAGAGTAAATACTGTTTTGTCAAATAAATCCTCGTCGAATCATGTTCTTAGACTGACTAAGAACATGATTCAACAAGGATTTATTTAACAAAACAGTATTAACTCTACTTTTTTTACATAAGAGTATTTTGCTAGTGTTCGGATACTTTTGTTACTGACTGTAAAGGTCTTGGTCTTAAGTAGGTCCTATTGTAATATCTTTACGATCTAAACAAAATACAGGGTGCCCACAAAAGTCAGTCCTAAGTGGCCATGCGCTACGTGATTCAAATACTTACAGCGCCATCTAGTGAAAAACGGAGTTCCTATCTCGAAAACGAATCAAGGTAGTGGGGGGAGGGGGAAGTGAACTAATAAAGTTGTAGAGCATCGTCGATTTAGTACAAAATGATAGTTTGTAGATATTAACGCTAAAAATAGAACACTTAAAACGTGCATTTGTTCATTCGCAGTTTCCTACTCTATGCACACTTAAACTACGTTGTACACGTTCTAGCGTAGCGGATGACATGTATCTTAAAGTTCAAAGTACTGTCACTGTAAAAGGTCACATTGATTAGCGCATAGTCACTTTTAATCAACGTCGTAAAAGTCACTTCAAACAGTATGTTTTGTTGTTGTTGTTTGTTAGCTTATAACTTCGTAACAGGTTCTCCGATTTTAATAGTTTCTTTTTGTAAAGAACTTGATCTGAAATACAGTCGGCAGCATAATTTTTCGAGCACTAGCCAATAATTCCTATATTAAAAAAGTACACTTAAGACTGTTTTGTTAAATAAATCCTTGTCGAATCATGTTCTTAGACTGACTAAGAACATGACTCGATAAGGATTTATTTAACAAAGCAGTATTAAGTGTACTTTTTTTAGACAGGGATTATTGCTAGTGCTCGGATAATTTTGCAGCCAACTGTAGGTCCCATTATAATTTCATTAAGATCTGAATAAATTACAGGGTACCCACAAAAGTCCTTTCTCACACTTTTAACAGATGAAAGACTGCAGCTACAACCGTAAAAGTGGATGAAGTATAGTAAAGTGGCCCTGCGCTACGAAATGCGACCGCTTACAGCGACACCTGGTTAAAAATAGCGGAGTTAGCGTTTCTACCTCGAAAACAGTACAGGGAAGGGGGGTAAGTGGATTACAAACTTATAGATCGATACAAACTTGATCGATTTAGTACGGAAAGGCACCTTATAGACATTTATGTTAAAAACAAAACGTTTAATACTTGCAGGTTTGCTCGCAGTTTCCTGCACTGTAACGAGCCCAAGCGATCTTACAAATTAAAAAAGACCTTTATTTCGATGCTTAAACTTCTGTCCGACAGCTGCAATGCATATTTGGATCCTTGTTTGAACTTTATACTCGCACATTCTAGCGCAGCGGGTGCCACGTACGCTCTGTAAAGTTCAATTAGAATTCAGATGTGCATTGTAGTTGACGGTATCGTTATATCGTTTCTATGTCTGTTTTAATTTATTAAAAATATACGCTGTAATTTTTTTCTCTAGAGCCTCATTTGATTGACTAGTATGAATAATATAGAGTCTTTGATTCTTTTTAAGCTGCTTCTTTTTTGAAAGTTAACATTTCATATATTTACTGAAATTGTATACTTTTATACTATTTGCCTAACAGGACTTATGGTTACAAAAGCAGTGTACCCGTTCTTTACATTTCTAAAGCCTTATTTATTTAATATTTGTGCAATCAATAGATAGTTTTCATATCGCATAAAGGCACGAAAAGTGATACAACTCAAAAAGGCAGAATTTGAGAAAAATCAACTTGAAAATTAGTTACTGATTAGAATAAAACTGACACAACTGCCTCTATAGTGGATAATTTTTGAGATGGAGATGTAACATTTTTTGTGCACATTGGGGCACTTCAAATATTTTTCGGCGACATATCAACTCGAAATTGCAATTTTTGCGTTGTGTTACTTTTCTTACGGCATACAATATGGGAAACCGCCATTGAACGTCTTCTTGTTTTCTGCAAAATGAATACATTTTCACTGAAAACAAAAACAAAAGCAAAATTCTTTTTATAAAAAAATAGAGCCCACTCCAAAAAAAACAACTAACATTTAAACAACTAAAAATAAAATGAATATTGGTATAAAATGAAATTATAAATTGCGTCTAAATGTATAAATTCCTTCGCCAAACAACATAAACGCTACAATTAATAATCACTTTTGAAGTAGCCGATAAACTAAATAAAAACTTATACTGTTATTCAATACTGTCATGTTTATGAACCTGATAGATGATATCTTAAAGCTTCAAAGTTAAGCAGAGTTCAAATAATAGTGTTCAATGGAAATTGTATTGAAGAAGTAAAAAGACATATGACAAGTTTTTCTTTTAAATAAAATCATTTATTTAAAAACTAGATTTATTTGTCTGGTGAAATAAAAATACTGCAAACGAAAATAAAAATTATAAATCATTTAGACGATTCATTTAATATTCTTCAGGGCAGATAGATTAATACAGAATAGTTACTGACGCTTATAGTTACTGAATGTAGCTTGTTTTTAAAATGACTATTATCCTAGAATTAATCTAAAACATTTACTTAAACCTCCTATGAAAAGGAACAGCTTTCTACACAAGCTTTAATATTCTCGAGGAAACTTAAACTGAAAGATACAAACCACTCTTCATATCAGTTTCAGTATTGCCGGGATTCACATCGGCACTAACACGGAAAAAGCCACACGATTGATTTTCTGCTACGCTACTTATTCAATTCAAGCAGATGACTTAGACTTATGCCATTTGCATACGAGTAGCTAACGTATCATAAGAATATTTAAAATTTATTTTACAATAAAATAAACTATAAGCTTTTTAATATTTATTAACTTAAATTATAAAAGTAAATAGAAAATAAATTACTTAGATTTTAATAACCATCGATTTTAATAAAAAAAAAAAAAAAAAAAAAAAAAAGATAGAGTTAAACAAAAAAAAAAAAAAAAGAGTGAAACTGAATAAAATATTGAGTGTCAAGAACATGCTAATATTTTAAATTTCTAAACCTAGCAAAAAGAAAAATCAACTTCTATTCAAAATATACGTCTCATTTCGGCATCTACAAAATACAGTGAAAAAGCTACTTTGATTAAAATGAACAATTAAGATTTCGTAAGCTGCAAAAATTTGGAAAGAAAACTCTAACTTCACAGAAACATAAATATCGAATTGCGAAGGATGTTCATTGTTCTATATAGATGTCATTGATGGACCAATTGTATATTAGGGATGAAAAAATGCAGGAAACTATGGAGATGGATCATTCGAAACAACAGCGTTTGTAGCTATCGATCTGAAAACAAATCTGTAAAAAAAGAATCAAATTGCATTCAATTTTGCGTCGACTTCAATAGTTATGATTATTTGTGGTGTTTATGTTGTTTGGCGAAGGAATTTATTTTATACATTTAGGCGCAACTTATAATTTTCTTCTACGCCAATTTTCCATTTATTTTCGTTGTTTGAATAATAGTTTCTTTTTGGAGTCGGTTCTATTTTTTTTACAAAAATATTTTATATCAAAATAAAATCGCAGCCCGAATTATTTATTTATTTATTTTTTGAAGTGGTTGTACCTGACACTTTTTAGGAGGCCTGTTGCTTAATATAAGATATTAAAAATAATATAAATGATAAAAAAAAAATTAAACCGAAAAAAATATGGTTAATTTTCTGTTATTGAGATCAGATTGAGGCAGAGTAAAAATAATAATAAATTTAGGGCAGTAAGGTATTATCCTTTCTACAAATAAATTAGCGATAATTTGATGAATTCGCACTAAAATTAGTTTTCATAAATAATTATAATTAAATTACATTTCATTACTAGAATTCCGTTATTAAGACACAGGTACACTTTAAATAACCATTTTTTCCTCATTATTGGTTATTTATCACGACTTTTGTCCACTGGTTTTTAATTTGGCAAATATGGCATATTTGAAAATAAGTTCATTTGAAAATATCAACTGCTATTTGAGAGAACAATGACTAGTATAATAAGAAAAAATTCATTTGAGTTAAGATCCACTCTGATGTTCAGTTTATTTCGTGTATTACTTGCAGATGAATGTGCTAAATCATATCGATAGATGATGGAAACTATATAATATGTCGTTGTGTATGTTACTGTTGAATATTTGTTATATAACCACTGTTTATCTTCTATTGCGCATTATGTGTTGCATATGAAGCACATACAAGGTATTAAATGCAGACTTTTGGTATTGCCTGTACCAATTAAAAAAAAAAATATGCTTTGCATATACATATATATATATTACAATTCCTCTAGATTTAGCAGATTAAAATAATTTTTCTTCATTTTCGAGTAAAACTTTAATTAACATCTTCCGTTTTAAAATATATCTATCGATAGATGTTGAAATAGTTCTGTATTGATAGTTTTAAATAATCCTTCTTTACTTCATTGAAATTTTAATAATCATTATTTCTTAACGTAAGATATTAATTTATAATTATAAAACTCAGTTTTACTGCTTTGGATATTTAAAACATTCTAATAAAAATGTATAATGAAAATATTTTACATTTTATGTAGAAAAATTAAACAGTAACACAACTAAGTCGTATATTGCTTTATTTGTATAGCCACAGTTTTATAAAAAATATAATATTCCGTACTTTTATTATTGATTTGAAATTTCAAATTAGCAGATTTAAGAAACTAAAGATTTAAGTGGACAAAATACACTAAAAAAAAATCATTTAAGATAGATATATTTGGGAAAAAAAAACACTTACAGCTTTAATTCCTTTAAGGAAACTATGTTTTTGTTAATCAGGAATAATTTAACTTAATTGATAACATTTTCATTTACAACATTATTGTATTAATAATGTTACAAAAAAAAAAAAAAAAAAAAAAAATGAAACGACCTGGTAGATTAATTTTTCCTTTTTAAAAAATAAAATAAAATAAAATAAAGAGGACACGATACTGATATGCGAACTAAGTGTGAACGAAAAATTAAAAGGTTATATTAATTAAAAAATATATTTTCCCTTAAATTTCTCTTCTATATTTAAAAAATATTTTATTCAATTGCAAATATTTTTTAAGTAAAATGTCCGTTAAACCTATGCGATTGTCATATTTCATACATGGCAAGCAAAATTATCTCATTGCAAACGAATAAGTAAATAAATGAATAAAAATAAAAATACTGTAACTGTAAACATTTTTGTGAACCAATTAATTTTATTATAAATACTTTTGTATTATATTTTTGATGTAATTCCATATTATTTCTAATCTAATGCCATTTATAAAAAAAATGCAAGTTTATGTAAAAAATTACCCTGCCATGTTAAGAAAATCTTAAATTTTGAATAGTTTAAAACTAGAATATTTATTGCCAATTACCTTCAAGCCAGTATCATAAATGATATTTTAAATGTGGCCTGACATTTTTACATCGAAAATATTCTTCATAATACTCGTTTAAGTATAATTTTGTCTTATTCTCTCATGTTAAGAAAATTCGTAAATTTTTAACTTGCAAAGTTTTTGAAGTAGAATGATCATAGTCAATGATGTCCCTCACATTATCATAAATCATATTTTTAAAATGGCCTGATACCTTTAAGGTAACAATAATACTCATAATGTACGCTTATGCAAAATTTTGCCCTATTTTCTCATATTTAAAAAAAAAAAAAAAAAAAAAAAGTTCATTTCGAATAATTTATCAATCTTCAAATTTGAATATTGCAAATAATAGGATTTTTGCTAGTATTATAAGTAATATTTTAAAACTTGTCTGACCTCTTTACGATTACGTGTCCTGGAGACAGTGTGTACACAGACTAACAAATTTACTAGCAAAATAACGTGCTAACAAACTGACTAATATACGGACAGACACTACATATATTTGTTATTTTTAGACTCCTCAAACCTCAAAACGTGTAAAAAGGTCAAATATAATATAATTTTGAACTAATAATAGTTCTTTATTATATGAAAGAAAAAGAGAGAGAAATGTCTATTAAATATATATTTCCTTTCATTAGGGCTTAAATACGAATTAATAATTAGATAATGGAGTAAGGGATAATGTTATCTAAATAGCAAATAAATAATTTAGTCCAAACTAAATAAATATTAGCATTCTATGTATTATGCTAGCAAAAAATAATCAAATAAATAAATAAATAAATAATAATAATAATTCAGTAAAAGTACAGTAAAAATTTTTATTGCGAAACATTTATGCGGCTCATAAATTGTTTTATGAAAACAAATATCATATATATAATCATATCATATGTTAGAGAAAAAAACTGTATCACGGTTCTGTTTGTACATCGATTAGCGAAAATTACACTTAACTATATTTACATTAATGTTATGTTTAACTAAACAATAAACACAAAAAATAAAATAAGTAAATAAATAAATAATTTTTCTATCAAACTCGATCAAAAGTTCTAAATAATTAATAGTCCAAAAAAAGCAGCAGCAATTTAGGTTATCTAATAAAAAGAAATATGTTACACTTAAACAGTTTAAAAAGAAAGATCTGTCGAAAAAAGTGCCTGGAATATTTTAGGAGGGAAAAAAAAAGCAATTTTTTTCATATATTAAACAAAATTCCAATTGGAAGGGATTGTATATATATATATATATATATATTTTTTTTGGAAAAGATAATTAATTTCTATATGACAAAATGCCGCAAAATTTCCTCAGAAATAATTACATAAATATTTATGTATAAGCAACTATGAGTGTAAATTAATTCTTAAACATTTTTCTTTTTCATATTTAAAGTTTAATAATAATAATAATAATAATAATAATAATAATAATACATATATATAAATAACACAAGCCTGAAAAATAAAAAATCAATTGCATGGAATTTTGTTGGCAAACTTCGTGTTTTCGAAGATGCTGAATCCAAATATGACCACCATTTCTGTTCATCACATGCTTCATTATTATTATTATTTTTTTTTTTTTTTTAAATAATAAGAGTTTTCAGTAAAAATATCAATAATTTTATTACATTAAAATCTTTCTTATGATTAAACCAACAATTCCTTCATGATATATATAAACACTCTTTACTTCATTATACAAAGTATAAGAAAGTATTGTAATCCTGATTTGCAAAATAGATATTCTATCTCGCACAGCTCAAAAAAAGAATGAGCGTAAAATGTTATAAACTTATATTTGTGATTGTCATGATGTGTAGTTGTACACCGCCAACTTTGGTCTTGACAGAAGCTTCTGTTTTTCAGATATCCACGATTTTTTCAGATTTTTCGTGACTTCCTTATGTATGTACATGTGTGCGTGGATATCTCGCATAACCAGGCATGAGAGTGCAGAAAATTAAAAAAAGAGGAAACACGCGTGTTCATAAAATTAATTTCGAATGAAAAATAACGCGTGCGGGGAAAACTATACAAATGTGTTCATAAAATTTATTTCAAATGAAAAAATAATGCTCTCAAGAAAAACTATACAAAATATTTTAAAAGTGACAAATTAAACTAAAAGAATAACACATCAGGACAATAGAACATGTGTTAAAAAAAAAAAAAAAAAAAAAAAAAAAAAACATTAGCTAGCAATCAACATTTAATAACATTGACTGTTGCTGGAAAATGGGAAAGGGGGGAGGGGTTAAAAAGTAGTTCATGAGTGAGAAATATTAAACACAATTCTTCTTCTTTATGGGTTCTAGAATATCATAAAGTAAGTTTAAAACCAATGTTGACATTTCTGTTGTGGATGGATAAATATTCAAAAATAAAAGGCTTCCCGCAGAATGCTTGATTGGCAATGGTAAGAGATGAAAAAAAGGGGGGGGGGACAAAAAAATTACATGAGTGAGAAATACTGAATAATTTTGTTCGTTTATATGTTATAGAATATGATAAAGCAAGTTTAAAATGAATATTGACATTTATATTTTGGATGGAAAAAGATTGAGAATCTAAAGTTTTTCGTAAAGCGTTTGAACACTGATCGTTATTGTAGTTTGATTTTAATAAAATTAAAAATCGCGAAATTTACGAAAATCACAAAAAAGCGGAAAATCGCGGATCCGCGGAAAATTCTCATGCCTGCATAACTAAAAAACGGTTGCATGTAGAACGTTGAAGAGTGGTATATAGGTTTATTACAACATCTAGTTGTGCCCCTTCCTTCTGTAAATTCATGTTTTGGAGATATTTACGAAAATTATAGTCATAATGACAAAAAATGCAAAGATTTTGGACATTATATATGACCTACCGTCATAGATATTTCAAAAGAAGCTAATAATAGAGTCCGTAATAATGTTGTTATGAAAGTTGTCGATATTATTGAGTGCATAAAGTAATTTGTAAAGACATAAGCAGGTTCTAGTCGACAAATGCACTTTATTTAATGAATATTATGGAAACACTTAAATAAAATTGTTTTTTGTACTACAAAAATAAATAATAAGCGAATATTATCAAAACAATCCTATAAAATAGCTGTTTGAACTACATAAATTAAGTAAACTGGGATATGTACGCTACAGAGCAAGAATTTCGCTAATTCAGGAACAATGATTAACCGTACAGTTCGAAGTCTGAATAGAATACGAATTCAACGAGAGCCCTGTGAGTGGTTTATAGAATTTTCGAGGTATCTGCGCTAGAAACCACTGCATCATTCCGGAAAATTCCAGAACTCGACTCCTATTGAACTTAGCGAATCCAGACTTTGGAAATCCTAAATTACCTATTTTCGACAAATTTAGATGTCAAATTACCCAATTTGATGCTAAATCAACGCCCACCTTCATGGAATGGAAATAATCGGAAATCATGGAAATGAAAATCGTATAGAAAGTAGCACACAAAGAAATAATAAATTTCTAGTCTACAATCATCAATATTGACTCTTCTTTTTTTATAGTATTGCTAATGATTTATAGAACTTTCAAAGAAGTTGGTTCTGGTCTAAAAAACAATGAAACTTTTCGGAAAATTCTAGAACTCTGGTCTTATTGAAGTTAGAGCTTCAAAACTTTGGCAATTCTAAACTGCAAATTTTCGTCAAATTTGGTCCCCAAGTCACGAAATTCGGCGTTAATTCTCCGAAATTAGCCGTCAAGGCATTCTGTGTTGGGGGAAACCCCTGGAACTTGATGAGATTAACGACCAAGTTTGGCACAAAACATAATTTCAGGATAGCCAGAATTAGTAAACTCTTTCTCAATTTTAACAGAGTTAGTTGTTTTTGTATAATGTATCGTTTCTCGCCATTAATATTTTCCAAAGAGAACAAAAGTAGTCTATCTATACGCGAGTGAATTCTACTGAAATATAAGCTGTGCATTTGCCTAGAACAAGCGATATCTGTTCTCTACGGTGAATATAATCCTATTATCGGGACTTTTAGTTGGAGTATTATTTTTCTTGGCTTGTTTTTAGGAATGTTTATGTTGTGGAACCTGCTTGTTTACTTACGAATCAGTTACCTCACACAATAATGCCAACGTTTTCGCAACTATATGTATATTTCAATGGATGTGTAAGAAAATTATGTTCTGTCCACATCAGATTTCATTCAGTGTGTTCAATTCTTTTATTCTTTCTTGTGAAAAATTTTCTGATTTTTTTTTTTTTTTTTTTTTTTAATCCCATCCGAACACAAATCCCCTGTCACTTGTTCCACTGTCTACCCGAATCAATCCTACTTAATTTCAAGAAAATTACTTTTGTAATGAAAAAAGTGTACAATAAATTTTATTATTTAAGATTTGGGATATAAAAACTAAAAGCTATCTATGGGCGATTATTAATACGACTTATTGCTCATTTTTAATTCTTTCTTATCTGTATTTCAGAAAAATAACATCACAAAAATTTACTTATTTATTTATTTTTTATTTATTTTTTGTCTTTTGGAAAATAGGAAAGAAAATTTAATGTACAAATAATATATACACGTATAGCATAATGATATAAAAGGAAAAAATAGTATAAAGTTACTTTTTTTTTGGGGGGGGGGGGGGTAAATTTATATATTCTGATTTGGAAAAAAACAAAACAAAAAAACATACATTTTATTAAATTAACAATAGTTTTTTGTACGACTATACAATATAGAAAGCACTCAATAAATGAAAATTTTGTTCAAAACCAATCTTATTCGCGTGACATAAAATTTATTATACCCTTAAATCATTTTAATTTTAACCTTTGTGTTGACATTATTTTCAATAACAAAAAAAATCTTACCAAAAGTTGATATTTTCCAGTGATTCTGTAACTTCACACAAGAAAACTGAAGAGACTGACCCATGTGTTTAAAGAATGAGCTTATGTCAAATTACAAATAGATTCAGAATGAAAATATTTATGACTAATTAAGAAAATTTGAAATAGAAAAATAAATAATATTATAGTGAGCAAAAAATGTTCCAGTCACGAATCGCATCTGGGATATCTCGCTCAACGCGCCTATAGTACTATTAGCTCTACTGGACAGTTCATGACCGTCGCTATATTTTAACAGATTTTAATAAAAACATATGCAAACTATAAACAAGTCCTTCCGGATCATTCGGAAGGGGATAGGTTGATTTCTTTTTTCTTATCAAGGACCCGCCATTTTGAAACAAAATGGTGGCTACAAATTATTAATAGACTTGGTAGAAATGTTGATGTGGGCTATGTATTAATGGAGTTTTAAGAAATCGGATCATAAACACCTTTTTATGTGAATTTGAAATTTTCAAGTGACCGACACTTGGAAACAAGATGGCGAACCAAGTTGGCAAACAGATATATCAAATGCATTTGTGAGATAAGTCTACTGTACAAATTTAGTTCAAATTAATGCAGAATTTCGAAAAATATCGTGTTGAAAAATTAAGTTGCCGCCACTTGGATCAAAAGGGCGGAACAAGTTACTCAGTGAACTGTACCAAGATACTTGTAAGATAAGTCCACTGGCTAACTTTGGTTCGAATAAATTCATTATTTTAAAAGCTATCACGATAACAAATTCTCAAGTGGCAGCATTTAAGTGGCCGCCACTTGAAAACAAAATTGTGGAGAAACTTGCTCACGAAAATTCTAGATATCTGAATGATAAATCCATTTTTAGGCTTTGGTTTGAATTCATTAAGTATTTCAAAAGTTATCGTAATGGCAAATTTTCAAATGGCCGCCTTTGAAAACAATATCACTTAGCAAGTTGCCAAACAACTCATCCAAGATTTTTGAAGCATAAGTTCACTGTCCAACTTTGGTTCGAATCACTGCAGTATTTCATATTTGTTGTTACAGCAAATTTTCAACTGGTAGTCTAAGTGGCTGAAACTTGGAAAAAAAATGGAGGAGCAACTTGTCTAGCAAAATCCTTCAAAATGTATGTCTATGTTTATTATCCAACTTTAGTTCAAACTAATTTAGTATTTCAAAAATTATCGTGATAAGAAATTTTCAAGTAGTACTGTGATTTCGAGTGGCCACCACTTGAAACCAAAAGAGCAGATTGAACTTATTTGAGATATTTGAATGATAAATCCACTACCCAAATTTGATACATACTGATTCAGTATTACAAAAGATATCATAATGAAAAATTTTCAAGTGGCTGCCACTTGCAAATAAAATGGTAGAGCCAGTTACCAAAGCGAACCTGTTCAAGATATTTGAACTTTAATTTTACAATGCAACTTTTGTCTCAATCAGTTTAATATTTTAAAAGTTATCGCAATGGAATATTTTCAAGTGGCAGCCTGATTTCAAGTGGCCGTAACTTGAAAAGAAAATGTCGCAACAAGTTGACCGGCAAAACCATCCAAGATATTTATATGATAAGTTCACTGTCCAAATTTGTTTGAATTGAATAAGAATTAAAAAACGTTATCATGATTATAAATTTTCAAGTGATAGCCTACTTTAAAATTGTCTCGCTTAGTTTTTAACATTCACACTTTGTTAAAAATTGCGGATAAAGTTCACTCATTGTGGCCCTTATAAGGTCTATGTATGCATCCAAATTCAAATAAATTCGAAATACGCTTATTACAATGTGAATTTGATATTTGCAAGTGATCTCCACTTGAAAACAAAATAGCGGAGAAACTTGGTTAACAAATTCATCCAAGATATTTACAAGATAAGTTCACTGTCTAAATGTGGTTCGATTTGGTGTATTATTTTGGAAGTTATCGTGATCTTAAATTTACAAGTTGAAGCTTGATTTCAAGTTATATCGCTTAGTTTATAACATTCGCACTTTCTTAAAAATTGCAGATAAAGTTCGTTAATAAACTTGTTGTATGTATGCATCAAAATTCATGCAAATCCGGTTCTAAATACGCTTTTTACCATGTGAATTTGAAATTTTCAAGTGGCCTCCACTTGAAAACAAAATGTCAGAGCAACTTTGTTAACAAACTCATTCAAGATAGTTATGATAAATTGACTATCCGAATTTGGTTCGATTTGGAGCATTATTTTGGAAGTCATTGTGATTACAAATTTTCAAGTGGCTCCTCTTTGTTTAAGGTATCCGCTGCTTTGTTAAAATTGGCGGATAAAGTTCATTAATAAACTTCGTTGAGACCCATTATGGTCTATGTATACACCAACATTCAAACAAATTTAGAATACCCATTTTACAATTTGAATTTGAAATTTTCAAGTTGTTTCCACTTGAAAACTAAATGGCGGAGTAACTTGGTTAGCGATCGCCTTCAAGATATTTATAAGATAAGTTCACTGTCCAAATTTGGTTCGATTTGGAATACTATTTTGGAAGTTATCGTAATCTTAAGTTTCCAAGTGGTAGCCTGATTTCAAGTGGGCCCGCTTAATTTAAGATATCCGCCACTTTGTTAAAAAAGCGGATAAAATTCATTAATAAAATTGGTCGAGACCTTTACATCAAAATCAATCAAATTCGGCTTTAAATATGCTTTTTACAATGTGGATTTTAAATGTTCAAGTGGCCGCCACTTGAAAACAAAGAGGCGGAGCAACTTGATTGATGAACTCATCCAAGATATTTGTATGAGCCGCTGTCCAAATTTAGTTCTATTTGGAGTGTTATTTTGGAGTTGTCGTCTTGACAAATTTTTCACTATATATATATATAGATAAATATGTGTATAGATAGATAAATGAAGTTATTGCAATAGGTCGATTTTTAAAGAAATCAACCTAAAAACATAAATTGTACTTTATTACTAGAAATTACGAATTACAAAGTGAAAAATTTATTCGTAATTCACCTGTATAATAGTAGTCCGTCGCACAAACCACTAAGCAGAAAAGGTGCACAAAAAGAGAGCGTTTAACAGAAACAAATAAACAAGCAATATATATATATATATATATATATATATATAAGGAACCTTATATAAGAATAAAGAGTTATGATTCTATGAAGAAGAAAAATGAAATAGTTAAAATTTTACCTTAGAGAAAGCATTATGTTCTTTATTTTACGCTTCTTTAAGATACTTTTTTTTTTTTTTTTTTTTTTTTTTTTAAGAAAAATTTGTAGTAAATATAAATACAAATATATACTAAAGGCATAAACTTAAAATGCTAATGTTACAGCGTAAATTAAAAAAAATCTCTTTTGTTGTTGTTCTTTGTTTGCATATGGAGCACAAAATAGTGGGAAAAGTTTCTGCAGTATTAGCTGTTATTGCTGTTATTGCCTACCACCATAGTTAGTTGAAGAAGTTTATTTGGAATTTAGTAAAATAACCAGCAGATCAAGAAAAAGAAAAAGAAATAAAACTGTTGATTTTCCTATATATACTTCTATCTGATTTTAAATTAATTGCTATTAGTCGTTAAATTAGTTCCTATTATACAGATCAATTAGAAAGAGGTAAAGTAATTCCTGACTGGATATAATGACATTTTTATTCATACGCCCATGTATAGCAGAAATGAATAATAAATGAAAAACGCCATATAATGGCATAATGTCGATTTGAGCCTTGAATTATTTATTTAATTATTAAGACTTCATTAACCCGTTAACGGCCAAATTAATTTTGCAAAATATTATTAGCTGATTACTTTACTTCTAAATTAATATAGACAACTGACAGTAAAATATATTAACTTAAACAATTCTTCTGATAGTTCTAAATTTAAAGCCTATCCTCATTTATTGACATTCAGTGTTCTAGCTAGAAAAATTCGAGATAGAAAAACTTCGAGATAACAGATTCATTTCGTATTATATGCTGACAAAGATCTCGAAAGTAAAGTATTATAATATATATTATTGTTCAACTTGATTTAAGTTAGTATACCTGCGCAAAAAGCAAACATATGTGCGACGAATGAAAAATCATAAAATGACTATCCAAATTATGAAATAATAATTAATAGTAGGCACATAAAACTTTCAGAAATCATTTAGAGTGACACTATAAACTGTCACTAAAAAGAAGAAATCATTCCACGAAACCACAAAAAATATACATGCCATTTTATCAGCTGTCCTCAAATGAGGACACTGGGCGCTAACGGGTTAAATAAATTTTTTATTTAAATCAAGTTGGAGTGTACAGGTTGATATTTTTATTTATTACCAACTATGTGAAAAATACCAGAGCCGGGAATCGAACCCGGGCCCTCCGCTTAACGCACGGATGCTCTACCACTGAGCTACCCCGGCCGATAACCAGCTAGACATTTCTCACATAATATACGTTGGCAAAGTCACCGAGTCTGCAAACGCAGATATATCAGGTGAGACAATAATAATCGTAGCACAACTCCATAGACCACGAAATTTCAATTTAGAAATTTTTATATTCATGAATTCATCAACCGTGAATATTTATTTAAATCAAGTTGGAGTGTACAGGTTGATATTTTTATTTATTACCAACTAAATTTATTGCCAACGTATATTATGTGAGAAATGTCTAGCTGGTTATCGGCCGGGGTAGCTCAGTGGTAGAGCATCCGTGCGTTAAGCGGAGGGCCCGGGTTCGATTCCCGGCTCTGGTATTTTTCACATAGTTGGTAATAAATAAAAATATCAACCTGTACACTCCAACTTGATTTAAATAAATATTCACGGTTGATGAATTCATGAATATAAAAATTTCTAAATTAAATTTTTTATTTTAATTACAATGTGCTATTAGTAATAATTTTTATTTTAAAACCAGATATATTTTTGCAATATAATTACTGATATTTTTACAAGGAAATGACTACAATATTTTTTAAATTTTATTTTCAGAAATATTAATCTCGTCCTTTTTAAAAAAAATATTTGTAAAGATAACCTTTTTTTTTTTTTTTTTTTTCTTGCGTGTTCAGTAAATCTTTACAATTCTTTTTGCTTTAAATTAAAAAAAAAACATTTCTGAGTAACTTGGCCAGATTTTTCAAAGAACTCCTTAATCTTTAATATAAACAATGATTAAACAACAATAAAAACTACGATAATAATACAATGATTACCATTTCTTATTTTAGATTATAATGTTATCAAGTAAAACGCACTACCATGTTTTCCACATTTATTTATTTCCGTATATTGCATCACTAAAGTTCAGTTGTATGTTATAAAAATGTATCTTACGAGCTATATTATGAAGCAATAAATTCTGCGTATACTAAAATATTTAAATTATTGTTGGTAAAAATTAAAATATATTAAAATAATTATGTATGGTTCATGTTTTCATCCAAAACGACATGTTTTTTTCACAAACCAGTGGTGGTATTTACTGCATTTTCACTATGGAATATCCCATAGTGATCTTGAATATATCATTAAAAAAAAAAAAAAATTCCATCAATATTTATGGGATTTAAAGCATGAACAGTTTGACTGACGGACAGACAGACAAACCGAAATCATAAACACTTTTCAACTTTTGTTGGAAGTGTTAACAATTACTGAAAAATGTGACATAATTGTTTGAGCATTTTAAAATATTATTAATAAAACGTGAACAATAATGTTAGCAAAAATTTCTATATGTCAGATTTCTAGAAATAAAGTAAAATTCTATTTTGAAATTTATACTCAGCATTTATAGTATTTGTTAAAACTTTGTTAAGCTGTACATTTTAAGATAAATTTTTAATACAACTACCTTAAAAATCAAGTACTAAGAAAAAGTACACATCTTTATCTATTTTTTTTTCTTTAATTTTTTGTAGTTAGAGAACATTCTAACGTTTACACTTTTATAACTGAAAAATGTCTTTGATCACGTTTTGTGCTCGGTTTTGTCCTGATAGATCATTTATAATGATGCTTTAGTAGTTTTCTTCTTCATCAATCGCAAAGCACGCTATTTTTTGTGAACTTCCAACTTTACTTTAAAAAAGAGATTTTTCGGAAATTAGTTAAATTTGTTAAAAAAAAAAAAAAAGACTTAATAATTTGAAAAATTATTGTTGACATTCTGTCACAAATTCTTTTAAAATTGTATACCTTATAACAAAATACAGAAATCTCCCGCACAATGAATATTAAACTCTGCATTATTAATGGATTTTTTTTTTTTTTTTTTTTTTCAAAACTATAATTAGTTTTCTTATATCTGAAAAAATAAATTAATATACGCAATATTAATTTTATCCCTATCATTAATTAAAATGGAGATACAATTATATGTAATATATTTTTCATATTCTAATTAATAAAAATGTGGGTTATTAATTAAAATGAATGTAAACTAGTATTATAAATCATCCAAATCATGTTGGATAATAGATCATGCATTTGTTATTTCCATTATTATTATCATTATCATTATCATTGCATAAAATAATTTTTAAAAGAACGAGATTCCTTAACCTTGTAAAAAAAAAAAAAGGATAAAAGTACTCTGAGAAAAAAAAAAAAAAAAATATATATATATATATATATATCGCATCCATCTATAGAACGAATAAATAGTTCCTTTCTAAAACCCTAAACTAGAAATATAGGTTCTCGAGCTATGCGTTTAAGAGAAACTAATAAATTGTATAGACGAAATGATCGAGAATTTCTAGTCCATACTTTTCTAGATGGTGACACAATATTATGAATATTGCGAAACCTTTGCATTGCGAGAAATTCTCTCTTGATTTCCTAAAATTGGTTCATAAATCAAGATTATTGTTATAAAAACTCGCCTCTTGAGATCGTACTAATTTGCAGAGATTTGAAAAAAATTTGACCATGATAATATACGAATATAAACTAAAATACTAATAGGAGTTTTTAGCACTCGCTATCAAAGACGACTAGAATTTATAAGAATGACATGGAAGTATATTTAGTAGACACAATTTAGTTTCTAGATTTTAGTCATAGAAATTTTTTTTAGTGTAGTAATTATGAGTTCACAATCCAAAAATCGGTAAATACGTTTGAATATTTGAGATTTTAAATAAAATAATAACTAATTCAATTCAAGACCAGCAGTGTGTTAAAATTTTTTACCGTGTTTTTATTAACTTCGATTCTTGTTTGTTTGTTTGTTTATTTGTCCAGTACAAATCTTGCAATCGATTTTTAACTAACTTCCCGACTAGCTAGACATTTGAAACTTTCAGAATAGTTCAGAACACGGTGAAAATGCATTTTTTAAATACTTTTAGCCAACAGGTTTGGGTTCCTGCTGCCTTCGGCAGCGTTACCAGTACAAAGCTTGCAATGGTTTTTTTCACTAACTTCCTGACTAGCTAGACATTTGAAACTTTCAAAATAGCTCAGAACCCGGTGAGAATACATTTTTTAATACATTTAGCCAACTGTTTCAGGTCCCTACTGCCTTCGGCAGCGTTTATATGATTGAATAGAAAATGTATTTAACTAACTCCCCGACTAGCTTGAAACTTTCAGAATAATTCAGAACCTATTGAAACCTATTTTCAGAAACTATTTGAAACTTTCAGAATAGTTCAGAACACGGTGAAACTGCATTTTTTAAATATTTTTAACCAACTGCTTCGGGACCCTGCTGCCTTCGACAGCGTTACCAGTACAAAGCTTGCAATCGATTTTAACTAACTTCCCGGCTAGCCATTTGAAACTTTTATTATAGCTCAAATCACGATAGCAATGAATTTTTTTAATACTTTTAGCCAATTGTTCCTGATTCCAGCTGCCTTCGGTAGCGTTTGTATGATTCAACAGAAAATTTAGAAACACATATAAAAAGTTCTTTGTATCTTGTAATTATTTTAATTTGTGAGCTAGCGTTCTACCAACTTAAAATTACAGGTTTTATAGAAAATGTAATTTTCTAAATCCAAAATTGGGGTTTTTTATGAAGCTAGATCTATATTTGTTGAAAACCAACTGAAAAAAAAATTACAATTTCAGAGTGACAATTATACGAATTCAATTTAAAAAAAATATATCATTCATTATTTGTTTAAATAAATGTATAATTTCCTTTATTTATTTTCAATAAAATATTTATTGGAACAAAAATAATGCATCTGTTATTTTATCTATTCACCTGCTTATTTAATTTTATTAGTATCTATTTGGCTTAACGGAAAATGTTTCTAATGTCAAATAGCCCATTTGATGACCGAATAGTTATGAGCCATGACTTTCAGTTGCTAGTTACCGAGTCTGTATCTAAATTCAGAGACGGATGTTCATGATATTATGTTTGAAAGAAAATTGTTAATCCTTGCTATCTTAATCTGTTTGATTACGTTAGAAGTAGATTTCGTGAGGATACTATGAATTGCAATAATGTACATCATTTCATATATTTAAAAAGTTTCTTTTATTAATATTATCTGACATGTAATTATTTTAAAACTTTTCATGTATATATTTTCCTATCATAGATGCCATACATTCCTATTTTGGATACCAGTATTTTTTTAAATAGACATTTACACAATATTTTATAACTGGAAGCAACTACAATAGCTTTTATTTAGACACTGGTATATCAAAATTGCAACGGTTGATAGCTATATAATATGTTAAGTTTTAAAAGTCATTGTTAATAGTTATAAATACATAATATAACTTATATAAAAAGTAAAATTTTCAGGTTTCTAAAAATATTGTTTTAATAAATTATCTAGTTCCTAATAAACATTATTCCTCTTAAAATAGGTTAGAAATTGTATCCCAGTTTTTTGAAAAAAAAAAAAAAAGCATACGGGAAGTTCGATTAGTATCGGACGACAAAGTTCATAGTGTCCAATAATAGATGTTGTTCCTAAGTGCAAGTAATTTAAACACATGTCAGATTTTTTTTTTTTTTTTTTTTTTTTTTAGGACTGAGGGCCTATTAGTCTCAATCTGGGATTTTTGCGTTGTCGTTTTCGATAGTTGGACATTTGTCGAAATCATATTTCGATAGCTAGACATTCATCGAAATCTAAAATTTATCGAAAATATAATTGAATAATTTGAAAGCGATGTTATAATTGGGAAGAAAATAGTCCTCCGTCCTAAACTAAATTCTGTTTTTGCCAGAACTTCATCAAAATCTTTTTATTATTATTATTATTATTATTGAAAGAAAAAGAAAAGAAAATTAATAATAATCAGTATCGTTACAAGCGATATCAAAAAAGTTTTTTTTTAATAATTTTGAATTAGGAAATAAAAAGGGAAATAATATGAAATAAAAATAAGTAAAAAAAATGAATTTAATGATTTAATGTTTTTTTTTTTTTTTTTTTTTTTTTTTTTTTGTATCCTGAGGGACCGAAGTTAAATTTTTGTTGCCATATTTTGCTTAAAATCGAAAAACGATTTATTTTTTTGAATTTAATAATTCTCTGTCCTTCAAGTTGCAAGACTTAAATACATTTGTGTTTACAAAATCGTATATGATAGCCGACGTTTTGTTCCATGTTTTGGAATTGCATTGGATACGGTTTAGCGATAATAAGAGTTATATGCTCACGAAAATTTTTAGTTTAAAAGGACAGTATGGGAACATAGGAAATGACAGTTAGAGAAGTAGTTGAAAGAAATTATCGTATGAAGATGAATCGTGAAAAATGAAAGAAACAATGGGAATAAAAACTGAAAAATAAAGAAATCAGTGAAGGAAGCCAAGAGGCAATTTGTAAATCATCTGTTCTGAAACCTTTAAAGAAGATTGAATTCAAGATAGAATTTTTAAAGGTTTGCCTCACAGAAATTGCGTCATTCTTAAAAAAAAAAATTGTTTTACAAAAGAAATATTCAGTTTGTTAAGTCAAATTAAAAAATAATCACAAAATTCATCTTAATTTATAAAAAATTTTTAGGATTTAAAAAGACAGAAATATATTTTTTTAATAGTTTTCATTTATGCTTTTCTTTTATCATGTACTTTAAGTTGTGTAATTTGTAATTTTAGAAATTTCACAAAAATAAATCTGTTAAATAATATAAAGTTGTTTTATAAACTAAAAATATTTCTCTTCTTCACTTTTATTTTATGTCGCATAAAAAATC